>JAGDQP010003167.1:48121-84857 GCA_022664845.1 Lepisma saccharinum
TAATAATAATAATAATAATAATAATAATAATAATAATAATAATAATAGTGTTCATATTGCTATCAATTAACAAATATATCAAATACATTACTATTTATATTTTATTTTCTCAATAATTCTAGACAGAGAATATGACAATACAAGAATGCCGTTTACACTACACTATAGTAAATTACACATTCTAAATAGTCATACACGCATTCTACACGACACGTTCTAAATAGACAATTATTTTTTTAAAGTTGCTTCTTTAGTCTTTTGGAATTTAATTAAGTAGCAAATATTTCTTTAAATACTATTAAGAAAATAAATTGATCCTATGCCTGAACAATTTCCAAACCTTAGACAACCAGAATTATTAAATGAAATCCAACACGCAGTTGACAAACTTTAAATAAGTTTATAATTAATTATTTTATTTGTAATTATTTTGTAAATTCAGATCTACCATTGATACGATACAAATAACTTTGTATAACTATGCTAACATTATCAACTGTCAGCTACAATATGATGGATATTGGATTACGAAACAAGATCAAACATTTTTTATACAACAAAGAATATGCTAAATTTGAATGAAATTCCTACGCCTGTAAACAAATGACTGTGATTAATGTGCACTAACAAAGCAATAAAAGTTTGAATAGATGCAATTAATATCTGTTCGTGTTTTATTCTCTTTATTCATAATGTAGTGTCTCGTAAAGGAATTTAATTGAGGAAGTATTCTTGGTTCGAAAATAAGTAAATATTCCTAAGTAATTTCAGTATTTTGTATAATAATGTTTCTGCAAGATATTCGTGGGGTCAAATGTATTTATACGAATGCAACCGTATTCAAATACAAATAAGAAACTGCTTGTTAAAAAAAAACTTCGTTCCGTGCTAAGAGTTATCAATATTCAAAAAATTATGTTATTAACTAATATAATAATGAACTATCATATACGCAAGCTTGTGACTATATTGACGTATAAATTAGTATTAATGGGTTAAGAAATATGTAACAGCACACTGTTCAACCTCTATTAGAAATGATAATAAAATCCTAAATGTGATCTTGTCTTCGCAAAATAATAGAAATTATGGATACATTAATGATTTGTATTAATGCACCAAATTCCGTACACCCTGTGTAATAATAACAGTGCAATGTCAAGGATGATTTCTATAGAATTAATAGCTCAAGCAGTTTCTTATATGAACTATAGATGGGAGCAGTATCGAGCTATAGACGTGCCATCTTACAAACAGTATGTGTACTAAAACCTTTTCCAATTTTGACCGTTGTTACTTGAACAAGAACACAACGTGGCTAGTCAGTGACCAAAAACTTAGGCGAACTTTGTTCCTATTAGGAAGGCATCCGTCCACGTCCGCAGAAAGACTCATACCAGTCTCAGTAGCGCCTTAAGTAGAAGCTTGGTAGGACCGCTGTTCTTTGAGTCTGTGCAAGGGCGCTGTGGTTCTCATAATACTTTAGCTATCTTGGTGGTTCTCCTTCAAGTTGTTGGAACGACATTCATATTATTTGTATTTACTATACGTTCTAGTACGATCCACTAATAAACATCACTAATGTCAACACACAAGATCTTATGCTGCTTACTGAATCGAAATATTATCAGAGATGAAAGAGCAATTTCTTTTTCATTTCCCAAAAATAAAGATTGAGTGGTTCTAAATCCATTATGAACAGATGTTGACTTGGTAGATTGTGGTGCCATCTTTTGAGAGCTGTGAGCAAAACGTAAGCGCAGATAGAACGCACACCGGTCTCTAGGTGCCACTATAATGCAATCATCGCTCTTAAGCCTCTTATTTAAGTCGTTGTTCCTCGTTGTTCCGTAATATCTTGATGAAAAAAAGAAGTAATGGGATACTGCAAAATTATAATGTTGACTCAATAATTTCTTACTATAAAAGAGTTTTAAGTAATATTATATCACTCTCAAAATAATTCTGAAAAACAAAGTATTAGGCCTCTTATCAACACTTTTAAACATACTAATATTGTACTATGAATATAGTATTTACTATGCTTCTCTTTAGAGAAACAAATTTTAGTATGGAATATTTCTTATAAAATCTTCCACAAAAAAATGTTATAGAGTTTACAAATCTGTGATAAAGCTACACAATATTCAACAATAGTTTAATAACTTTGTATCGTAGGATTATGACAACTTGCGCTGAATATTTCTAGTGTAACATACTGCTTGTACTCACAAGATCGACAACATAAATATGACTGAACACATAATGTATACTACTGATAACCTGAATCTCTTGTCAAAATATCAAATAAATTACAACTTGAATTGATTCCTTACACCGGCACAGATTGGATAGTCTGCCTTGCCTTAAAAATAAATAGACAAAATGTGACAAACTATTTTTGATCTCTATATTTCCTAAATTTTACCTTGCTGATGTCAGTACTACTTCCAGTTAATATATGGAGTGGGTTAGCTGATCTCTATTACCCCAGACTACCATACATTCTTCTGTGCGCACAAACTACTACAAAAGTGACCATATCTATCCTACTTTGTACAAAGTGACAGTTGAAACCTTTTTGATAGTGAAACAATTCCACAGCACACGTCTTAAGACTCGAAATATTATCTGCAGATGAATAATTACACTGCGTAAAACTAGCTTTGGTGCACTCCGGTCTAATTTGAACAGAAATCACAGTTCACTTATCGTGTAACAAATAGTCGATCACCAACTACTATGCTTAAAGAATCGCACACGGATAGATGTTAGAAAATATATTACTTCATACGTGGGAGACTGTTATCCGCAACACCTTTGTAGTACTTTATCAGTACTTAAATTCCATTCAATCTGCAGCACAAATTCTCCTTTGCATGTAGGTAGTAAAAATGTTGGACCTTCTTCACTAATAGGGAAGCTTATAAACATCACGTCTATATTTTGAGAATTGCAACAGACACTACTTTATTAGGGGAACAATATTCCACCTTTCGAGGAAATGGAATAGTAGTACACACTATGAGAACATGCTAATGTGTTTACCTTTTGTATTACACGAATAGAACTCTTTAATAAACAGTTTTGGTTTTATAACATATTAAAATCATAGGCGAATATTACTGTCTTTGCATATAGCGTCATGGCATTCAAATGAAGCGGTCTCATAAGGATAATGGCAACATATATGATATTAATATTAATATGTACAGTCTTTTCCGACCAAGTATTTATACATCATCAATTACTATGGTACTTTGCGTACAGTATCTTATATTTATTTTACTGTCTTCGGGGTTTAAAGTATCTGTATTCTGCGATGATATTTAAATGAAAAAGCAAGATGACAAAATAATTGTTTTTGTTTGTAAGTGCTGGAAATGGATGATGGCCTTTTTTTCAGAAACCTGGGAGGAAGCTTGCTGGCGCACTCTGTATTGTTCTTGATGTACTGCATTTGGTTAAATAATAATACTAGATCAAATTTAATTATCTTGATCGGAGAGTTTGTTTGAATTCTTGAAGAGTTATTAAATATATAATAATATAGTATTTTTATTATTACTGTTCATTCGTAGGATTGCATAGTTTCATGTATTAAACTGTTAATTTAGAATTAATAGATACAACTACTCTTTTGTAGGTAACTGGTTATTAAAATTTTGAAGTCTTGCCATAGTATATAATATTGAGAAGAACAGAACCGTGTATTATTTTAATTCATCAATTATACTGTTAAGATTTAACGATTTTATATGTACTTGGTTAAGTAATAGAGTTGTATAGTTATGTCTACCTAATCATTCACTGTTAATTTAAAGTTTTGAATATCGAAATAAACTGTTTTCTATTAGTTTAAAAATTCAATGTCGTTTAGAAAACTGTTGTCGAAACTTTCAGACTGTATTAAGGGGATAATATTGTTTGAGTAACTTAGCAGTAGAACGATTATATATTTATATATTTTATGTAGTTAATAGTTAGTTATCTTATGTTATTCTAATCGTAATGTATTTTTATATATTATATTTTATAATGTGTACTGTATTGTATTATATTTTATACTGATATTGAAACTGCCGCTAATCAAACAAAAAAATGTTTTTAGAGTAAGTAAATTAAATATGTTCATGTTTTGAATTGTGGTTCTGGCAGTTTCATAAGAGGGCAGGTAAGGCTGCAAATTTGGTCAAGGTTTATTTTATTGAAGACCTGACCAGAAGTTTCCCAAATCCAATCTTGTATGGATGAATGTAAATTGCTATTTTGAGGAATCAAATGGAAATAAGTGGGAATTGCCTACTCCATTTTGTGCGCAAGTTGCTGAGGAAGTATTTGAACTTAGAGCATGCACACAGGTGTTTCTAAAATAGGATAGAAGCAGGAGTGAATGATAGGTGTCTTTAGGTCTACGGATCCTCACATGTATGTGTGTGTGTGTGTTCCAATGATTCCAATTATTTATTTATTATTATAGTGTGTACTTTCATCCCCATGTCTTGGGTTCAAATCCGTTTTTCCTCCTTCACACTCTTTACTTCTTCCCGACTTAGGGCCATGTTTGCCAAGGAACTTTTGAAATGGTGTTATAATTCAAAAGAAGCAGATATTATAGCATTATAAATCAAATGCAAAATGTTAGTCAATTGAGTTTTTAATAACCACTTGTTTCATAAATCTCCATCTTGCTTTCATAGATGCCTCTATCATTGATCTAAATTTCGATATGCTCCTCTAACGTCAGAAGTCAGAACCACCTAAAATATTGAAGCAAGTCACATAATTTCGAGAATAAAATAATTCTAGCAAACTATTATTTTGTAATTAGGTCACATCTCTCTTTTTCTCCTACAGAATGGAACATAATTAAAGCATATATAAAAGTCCGGAACAATAATACACAATTATTCGTTAATTAGGATTTGCTCTAAAATGTAGGCTCCAGAAACCAAGGTGTACACGCGACATTGATGAATAAAAATAGTTCGAGGTAATCTTTCATCTATAACCCGAAATATGTATGACACAAAATTGTAATAATGTATGTGTACCGATTATGGCCCGGGTCCCTAATATGGCCCACCCCCCAGGTCTCTGCAGCTTTCCGTTGGTACTACTAGTTGTCACCGTAAATTATATCCTCATGACAAGAGAAAGTATTTTTGCGCGACTCAATTGTTTATGAGTGGCAGCAGCTCCGATTGAAGTGGCATATTGAGCAAGAAAATATTTTCCTGTTATTTTAGCAAAATAAGTAATGTTTCGTTTCAGTATTTATTGTTGAAAACCTAATCAGTATAATGCATGGATAATGTAGCTATGTGAGCATATGTGGACATAAAATGTGTGTGACGCAATGTATTACATTGTGTAATTAGCAGGGGCCAAAAAAGTAAAGAGGTCAGTAGAGTTCAATATTGCCCACCGCCATATTGGGCCAAATGCAGTCATAACTGTTTAAAATGAAGAATTGGGTATTTGAAATGTTTGTACTGAACACTCATCATCATGATGTGTAGTAATTAAAACGAAGATAATGCCAGGTAATCAGGAAGCTATCAATTCCAATACAAAGAATAAGAAGATTAAAACCAAAACAAAACAAGTGTCATCACGTTTAAAACTACATGCATTTCAGCAACTGCTTCTAATAGTCCTGAAGAACCGACACGAAATTGCTCCAAGTCTTGTGAATCTTAGACAGATAAGGGTGCAGGCATGCATCTTTGCGTGTTGTAGCGCAAATACGTTCATAAAGAGTGTCTTGGAATCACCGCTAAAAATCACGGGTCATTTCTTTGTTCCTCATGTGAAACGTGACGTTCTAAACATTTTCGTTTGTGTTACACTTCTCTTTATTTACTCATGTTCTTTCTTCTTGTATATTCACTTGTTTCTCGCAAATGTTGGCATTTTGTATTGATACAATATTCTTGGTTTTGCAATGTCATATAAATTATGTATGCTTGTAATCTCTCAGTATGTAACATATATGAGTAATATACAAAGATTACACATCACTTTTGCCATACTCTCTTATTTTCTATACGGGGCTATATTGGGAACATCATGTTCCCAATATGGCCCACTGTCAACATTTTAGTTTTCGATTTATTAAATTTTCATACGTCATTTCTAGGAAGCAGATTTTTTTTCATTTTTCCAAATAGTCTCCCAACTTGATGATTCAGTCGATTCGCACGAATAAATAGTCTTTCTTAGTGAAAAAATCAACAAAGTTAAGGTAAGGGAACTATTTTATTGAAATTGTTCCGTCTCCCGGCGGTGATGTCAAATTTTATTCAAAGACTTTCACAAAACAGAATCTAAATTATTCAAGTTCCAAGTTCAGTTCTATCATCAAAATGCAAAAAAAAAAAAAAAAATCAGTGGTGGGTTCGAATCCTGCGGCCGGTCATTTTCCAAAATTATTCGTAAGACATTAAAAATGATAATGATCCAAGATTTTTCATTTGGGCAATTGTTTTTGAGCTAATTAAGATGTGATGTCATATAAAAATGTTCTTCAAGTTCTATTAAATATAATTTTAAGAAACTATTTACTTTTTCTCAAATCTTCTAACAGAAGGTCCAAGTTAAACGTAAAACAAAATTCAAAGACTTCTGAACAGAAAACTGAACAGTTAAAAAAAAGCCAGAGGGTCAATTTCAAGTATTTATATAATTCTAATAGTTTCAGACCTTTCGTCGCGCCATCAAAAAAGAAATCTCAGATTCCGTTATAAACTTGAAAGCAATTTTCCAAAATATCTTAAGTGCCGACAGACGAGCATTACCAATAAGCCTTCAGCTAATGACATGTCGGCTTTCACCAGAAATGCATCTTAAAACGCATGTTATTTATGAAACTGACCAACAGTAAATTATGATAGGATCTGTTTTCAAAGACAAGCGTCATCAGAGACGGTAACCGTAAATGACACAAAAGTACCTTAATTTTTCTTCAGCCTCCGAAAAAAGATATAATCTCTGTATTTCTATTGGCTAAGAAAACAATATCCATTCGGTGACATTCACCGTAATAGACTTCACACAGAAAAGTTATTTCAAACACATTACCAGTAGAAGAAACGCACTCGACAAGAGCACATCTTCTTCAGAATTTCAACAAGAGGTCTTCTACACACTGTGTATGTGCAAGACGTATCAAGTGTATACTTCACGATGACGGTGAATGTATTCTCCGTCAAAAATAATGAAACCCACCCGAAAAATAAATCAAAGTCTCCAATAAAAAGTCCATATACTACATAAAATACAATCTATTACCATGTGTTCCACACTTTCCGTAATGGACGCTTTATACTGCGTTTTCGCGCTGACGGCATCGGGTTCTATCTTCAATTACAAGCGCTTAGTACAGGGTTCTATCTTCACTTACGAGCCGCTCAACAAATAATAAAATGGCGTTTATCACATTAATAAAATGCAATCTAATACGCGATACCGAGTTTCACGGGCGCAAAGCGGGTTCTATCCCTGTTGTGGGCTGGTCAACAAATAATAAAATGGTGGCCAATAAATTTTAAAATATTCGATTTATTCATTAATTATTGCACTTTCAATAAAATATCAATCAAACTAAACTTCGGCATCTACGAACATTCACGAATAACCTTCGGTTAAGTCTGCAAAATAATTTCCAATACATTCCCGTTAGCAGGCAAGGAGGACAAGCCAATCACGACCTCACAAATACAGTTACTATGGTCAGAACCAGTCACATAACGGTACAGCAAATGTTCTGTACTCTTCTACTTGCGTGGTGCCCGATTAACGCTCGACTGTGACTGTCGGGAAATTGTCGGGAGTTTGGGCGGGAAATGATCGAACCGACGCCGGCCAAAATGAGCGTTTTTCTGGTAGGTTTTTGCTGCCTTTGAGGTTATCGGCCCGACGATCGGAAACCGAGTGCGGCCCGACCCTGTCCGGCGTCGGCCGAGCGGAGGACCGACCCTTCTCCGTTGGGATATATCTCGCAAAACTTCATTTTCAAACACACATAATTCATGTTCATTTGCTAGGGTCGTACTCCATCTTTCGTAAGTGTAAAATATTACCGGCAAAATAAACGTTCCGCATATTTTCAATTTCAGTTTCCTTAATATTAATCGCTTAATATTGACCGATATTCTTGACTTTTTATACCTTCCATGACCTCGTTGCTGCTCCTTACATATGCTTTTATCGTTACTACTTTACAGTCACAGATTCCAGAAACCACATTCGCTAACATTGCATGGTCATTTTCAACCCATATGCTTTCTTATGTTAACTAGAACTGCTGAGTCTGTTCTGGATATGCATATATTACTTCCGGTTGTCCATTCTGATCCGTCAAATTATTGCCTGTTAGAGCTTGTGTGAATGCTTCTTCGCCTATGCCTTCATATTGTTCAGCCGGGTGTAACGACTTATCTCCTTTGGTGGCCTCCCTATATTTCTGAAGATACAGTTTCAAAGGTTCAACATAATTATCGAAGCCCAAAGTTGTCATTCTCTGTTGATGGTCTTTCTTTTCTCCATGTGACATCGGTCGCTCGCCTCACTGGTAATAAAACATATAAATTCTGATACACATTCCTGGACACATTCACGAGTGTCTTTGGCAATTTTTCCTTTTCTTGAAATGTCCTTCTTCAGAATTCTCGCCACATTTACAATAGGTTAAAACCTATCCTGTTCTCTTAACGGATGACTTGGACCTGGATCTCTCTTGCTAAGTTCGGGTATCCTCGGATCTACGGTATAGATTGCAAATTACTCTGTTAACCTAACCACTACAATAACGCGAAACGAAACGCCACACGCGGGTTCAGAAACAAAAAGCGAGAATATATGACGCAGAAGATTCAGGAGGTAGACTAAACAGCAAGACAAATAACATACGAGATCTATACAAAGGGGTAAACTCGTTAAGAAAAGGTTACCAGCCGAGGTTAGGAATTATTAGAAATGAACGTGGAAATCTGCAGGCGGATACGACTAAAATTGTCGATGTGTAGAAAAGTTATTTCGAAGAACTTCTTAATGTACACAACGGGCAACAAACAGGAAAAATTGAAATACATACCGCAGAACCGTGGATTCCCGAACCTAGCGAGGTCGAGATTGGAATGTCGGTAAAGAAACTGAAAAATTTCAAATCAACAGAAATAGACAATATTCCAGCGGAATTAATTAAAGCGGGAAGAACGGCACTACGCAAGGAACTACAGAAATTGATAAGTGCTATATGGAGAAAAGAAGAGCTCCCAAAGGAATGTAAATCCTCAATAATAGTTCCGATTTACAAAAAAGGGGATAAATCGTACTGTAATGATTAACGCGGAATCTCGTTACTTCCAACCTGTTACAAGATATTAGGAAATATTCTGTTAACACGCCTAAGTGTATACGTAGATGGAGATCACTAATGTGGATTTACAAAAAAAGATCCACGTTGGACCAGATTCTCTCCTTGAGACAAATTTTGGAGAAGAAATGGGAATACAATGGGACGGTCCACCAGCTATTCATTGATATTAAGATTCTATCAAAAGGGAAAAGTTATACAGTATCCTGATACGTTTTGGAATTCCGAAAAAAAATGGTTCAACTAGTGAAGATGTATCTCAGCGACCCCATAAGCAGAGTACGGATAGGTAATATGTCAGATGTGGTTTCGAACCTAACGGAGGATCATCCTGACAGGTTTTCAAGGGATATCCTCAGTTTCACCAGGCTAATGCCGGGATGGTATATTAAAAAGCCCTGTCCGATTCGTTCCCCATGTTCTACCTGCCACAATCCGGCTTGAGCCACAGATACCAAAAGACCATAAATAAATTCAAATTCAAAATTAAGATCAATAAAGTTCGAGGATTCAAAAATTTAGAAAGAATGCGGAAAGATGGTGCTCACATGTACTTCTCGTTAAGAGCCTTGTATGACGTAGAAAGTATTTTATTTAGAAACTTGCCATTGTGTTCTTAAATTCTGTTTGTCAAAGGCTTAAACTAAGCAGATACGTTTAGTTTATAAGTCACAAAGATCCCCACTTGTTGGAAGGAAGTGGTAATTTTCGTATTAAGTGCAAACAGTTCAAGACATTTTATTAACAAGTTACTTAAGCTCAGAAGAGTCTGATTCTATTTTTATTACCCTGATTCTAATAAACAGGTGAACATTTACATACCGCACAAATTATTGTAGCACGAAAATAATTAATAATTCAAAAAGCATGCATAAGAAAAGGTCAGTGTTAGATAGTTCCATTTATTTTATGTTCATGAAATAACGTGAGCCTTCAACTCGCTCGTAACACAGTAAATAAATCTCAAGTATATAAGAGGAACAGAACCAGCTTCATGTATCATTCAACACTCAAACATTCCATCAAGAACAACATTTACATAGCTTCTACAATGAAGTCAGTGCTTGTTTCAACAGTAGTGCTTATTCTAATTGCTTCTGCTAATGGACAAAACAATGAAGACTCAATGCAAGAAGTTTCGGAAAAACGCATGATTGATTGTTGGGAAGAAGGTGATTTGCAGTGTATGAAGTTGAGGGCTTTGGCCGATGTTTATCAATTGTTGAAAACAAAGTCTTTACAAGTGAACGAAGGAATAACAGTGGCGTATTCAGGGGACCGAGAGACCGAGGTAGCAACAGCAAGATCTGTAGTAGACCAAGATTGGGGAAGTTTAATCTTCAATTTTATTCCTAGAATGATGAGAGGACTTTCCCTGAAGTTGAACATCTTCCCAGGAGGCAATTTGGTCATGTCCAAAAGTCAGAAGGAGAACGGATTATTTGATTTGTCTATTGAACCAGATAATGCTGCAGGCGAAGCCCGTAAGTATAATTAATAAATTTGAATTCAAATATAGACAGTTAACAATACAATTTACTGGTAAAACCGCTTAACGAGAGGAAGAAAGTAATTAGTAGCATTTCTCATTGTATTGTATTGTGTAATGAAATTCATTGAGACTGGCTGGCTGATGAGAGGATTTTTTCAAGTCCAAGAAATCGTATGATATTAAGGTACCGAACCTATATTCTAGACACAAGAAAAATTATATTTTACTTTATATATAGGTGCAGTGTTGCCATTCGAAGCTAGAAACTGTTTTAATATGCCGCTTTTGAATGATTTGAAAATACATATTTGAGCTTATTTAAAGTTAAAAGTCGTCTGCCATATTCAGAAACGGTTCTTGGACTGACTAGCGCTTTACTTACGAGGGACTAACAATGTTAATAGATTGTTAATCACTCGTTATTATAGCGTTAATCACTCCAAAAAGCGTTTCTGAATACAGCTGCAGCTGATTAGTCGTAACTTATAAGTGCTCAGTAGCTGAGATATTTTTCAAAAAATATTTTCATGAAATAGGCCTAAATGTTTTCTTTTAGTGTTTGTAAAATTTCTGCTGTATTGGGTAACATTTTAAATTTTACAGTTGACTGTAATCTTTTTCTTAGGCTGTCATGTGGCAGCATTAAGCCCCACAATGGCAGAGAGGGTCAGATGTTTGCTTTGTGTGCGAGTGGTCACTAGTTCAAGTCCTGTAGGTGTCAACCGAACGGAGTGGTTCGGATTCCACTTAACCGAAAACAGTAGATCAGCTGAGAGCGGCTGAATTGATTCAAATATTGTTCTCGTGATAATAGAAGGGACTAGTTTAAAGACTTTAGGCATAAACCTGATTTGTATTATATAAATAAATTTTCAATTTTATCCTCTATAATATACAACTAACACATTAATTGTGTATCTCGTTGGCTAAAAAAGCGGAGATTATATTCAGTTAACATGTAAATAATATCCAACGTTTCTGGTATTTACATCACATTAAGACTACGGGTCTTTATGACAGCATGAGAACGAAAAAAAATGTATTTTAGGTAGCGTATGGATATTTGCCTGAGGTGACTTAGGAAAACCTTTCAAAATCTCGGGCAGAATGGCCGACCTAAACGGTGTAGTAGCGACAAAACTTTTGTGCTGGTGAAGCTTGGATGCAATGTCCAGTTGCCATCTAGTGAGTCTAAGTTGACAGCAACAACATCCTTGGCTGACAGTCATGCGCAGTATTCCAAATGTATCAGTCTTTCGGGAAATTTTGAATGCCTCACCGTGGAGTATCAGAGTATGGTATTCCTTATGTATCCAACCCAACCAACAACCACGCTGCACGCCTCCGATTCACAACCGTGCGGGTAAATCATATGATACTTCTTTCTTTTCATATGTTTTGCCCAAGCTAAACTCGCTTCGCTGCGCGTCCACCCAAGCTAAGCGGCACAGAAGTTTCGTCGCTATTATACTCAAACTCTCACCGCCGCCTGTCCAATACCTTCGTAGTGATATGTCTTGGTCCTGAAACAGGCGTAATCATAGTTACTAATTACAAATCAAAGTTTAAGGTGATGTTGTTCTATCTTATTCGCCGACCAAGGCAGTCATTTAGTCTAAGGCGTCAGACTAGCGTCTCCAAAGTTACGGGTTCGAATCCCGGCTGGGATATGGATGTTTGTGAATTTTAGAGATTTAACAGCTAGGAGAATCGAGACGGTCCGAAGTCATTAGCTACCAAATGGGCCCAAAAATACGAAGATTTTTCTACCTTATTCAAATGTAACTGAAACAGAAATTGAACGTTAGCATTCGAGAAGACATTTTTACATAGGGTTAGTTTAACTACTTATAGGTTCTTATATCGGTTTATAGTGAATTATGAATAATAAAGATTTAATATAATAGCTCAAGGCAGAATCTAGGGGTCAATATTGATCAGAGGTGAACTAAAGAGATCATCACGCTTTGGGAGATCATTTCTCAAGCATCACACAGGTATTCCGCCAGAATTTTCATTTTGGGGGGATGTAAAGTCAAAATTAGGAGGGTGTAAGTGAAGTTTTGTGCGGTTTCTATCGATTTTTGACCGTAAATATTTGAAAGTCTGGGGATGCTCTAATTTTTTTTGGGGGGGGGACACTGTCATCATTACTTCAGTCGTCAGAGTTATGGTACTATTTACGTTTCCTTATTCTGATTGGACTAGACCAAGGGACGGTGGATTAATTTTGTCTTAACAATACTTTGAGCTATAAAGAAATATTTTCGAAAATCTCTGGCATTCAATTGTTTCTCATTTTCGATTCACAGGTGGTGATGAAAAGAAGAAGTTGGCAGCCTCCTTTCTTATGTTTGGTGGACTCTACACATTGATGGTCACTCTCGGTCTTGCAGCAGTCAAATTTCTCGCCTTCAAAGGTCTGCTAGTAGCCAAGGTCGCTTTGGTATTGGCTGCCATCAATGGATTGTCAAGACTTGTCACCCCACATCATTATAATCCTGGATACTATCACGTAGATACATATGGAACGAATCTTGAAAGGATGAACCTGAAACCTCAATGGGAAGGACCATCAGCTGTGCACTGAAGTTAGCGAGTGAGAGAATGAAAATACGGCTACGAAATAAATCCTATGGGTTAACACTAAAAGAAATGGCCTGAATTACAGGCTGATGAAACACACCTAATTTCACACTATTATAAGGTTTCCAAATAAATAATGATATTCTATTACAATTAGCGTCAAACAACGAATCACAATAACTGTCAAGTAAGTTGGAATCTTACGTTAGAGTATTTAATGTGTTGATAAATATCGTTACTAGATGTCAGAACTGCTTCGTCCACAGTTGCATCACAATATAGGTTATTTAAATCTAAGCAAATTAACAAAACGCAACTTTATTAAAAGTAATATATGACGGTATGTCAACAAAGAAGGCTAAGTATGTACACAAATTGTTTATTTTGTTAAATATATCTACCATGTTGCAATATTCAAGGGAAAATATAGATATATTGTATCACTATATACAACTTTTGCATGTAAACTTAAAAAAAATGTTTATTTGCGTCTAAAATTGGACCAGGCTTGTAAATAAATTTACTTTTTTTGGTAATAAGTTGATTATTTCAAATTAAAAAGTATGTAATGTAAGGTGTAATTACAATACCTATTCTAACTGAAAAATGATAGTTTTTATGTAGTAGTAGTTGTCGTTGCATAAATATCCATTATGTGTTCAAATATTTGACTTGAATTTGAAAACATAAAGACTGAAACATAATATTTTAAAATATACATTTCTTACTCGCCTGTCGTCTTAGAAAGAAACTTACTAATGTCATATTTGTCAAGTCCAGTGATACAAGTAACACTGACATATAAAAAATAAGTTTGAGGTAATCTTTTATATATGACCCGAAATATATGTGACACAAAAATTGCCATGGTTTGTACATGGACACATTAAGATTGAAGGTTCCTTTGTAGAAAATATGACAGTTTTGTGTCACATATTTCGGGTCATATATAAAAGATTACCTCAAACTTTTTTTTTATATGTCAATGTCACTTGTATCCATTGGCTTCTCGACTCCTGATTTCTAATTAAGATTTAGTGTTTAATATTTTGAAATGTTTCTCTTTAGAGTTTACAACTATAACTACAATGTATCTTATCAGAATAGTATTGTGAGTAGAACATGTAAGCATATGTCCCCGAAACGAAACACTGACATCACCAGACTTCTAGTCACATCAACGTGTTTACATACTCATTATTACTTTCAAAAATATATTATTAGGTAATATTTCCATTCATGTATTCTTGTAATTTCAGTAACGGTGTTTATAAGTAAAACGTAATCAGTGTACTATAGAGAGTTACAAAACAAATGTTTCCCAAAGGTAATACGAAATCTGACCTGCTTTTGGCTAAAATTATTTTATTTTGTGTGTGGTATGTGTGTGTGTGTATCTGAAATACTATTTATTGTGTAGTGTGTAACGTTAAGAAATGTAGTGTACAATTATACTATTACCGGAAAAATTGATTTGGTCATCAAAAATAAAAAGTGATTGTATTCATGTAATTCTAATGGATAAAAGCACATAGCAAAATGTATTGATCATGTTGACAATACAGTTCATCTGGTATTTGCCTTGTTGAAGAAGTTTTAATGCAATTTGAGAAGAACAACGTCCAATATGTCTTTGTACAGTATGTCACAATGTGTGTTTATATTAAGAATTTGCAATTGGGACCTATATTTATGGATGAATAAACGATTTTGCTTAGTTATACACATGTATCCAAGACATTGTCATTAATTTGTAAAAGATAATAGTGTAGCTTTACGAAAATAAAAGTAATGTGCATTAAAATTTAAACAACCTATTTATTTTAAGTAAACAAACTCTAACTGATATTTTCCAAATCTTTATTTTTACGAAAAAAATTATAGTAAGTTAGGCAGGAAGAAATAAGATAAAGATTTCTGGTTCATTAAAGTTAAGGTATTTCATGTTTTTCTCTTCTACATGCCATTTATATATTCTTTAGGTTAGATGAGTAAATTATATTTTCAGTCGAATACAAATTTTCAGAGAAGCAATTTGCTAAACTTTAAATTGTTATGCCATTTTTTTAGTAAGTAATGATTGTTCCGTACCGCTCTGTAAGCTGTTAAATTTCGGGAATCCACTAATATATAAGACCTAGTCTTCATACCAGTACCTCATTCTTATTGGACTGCGGCCGACAAGAGAAAAGCTTAGATTAATGCTAAAATGTATCAATTTTAGTATAACAAAACGTAAATTTATGAAGCAATAATCAATATTGAAACTGTAATAAAACGTTGGATGGAAGATCAAATATCTCAATAGATGCGCGAGCAATTTCAGTTTGTATGTCAAAGTTTAGTTAATAATTTCGTCTTCGAATTAATGTTTTATTTTGCATTCGACATAGTTTCCCAGCCTACATAGCCTAATTGTTACCGTCGTTCACTTATGATATGTACTGCAAGAGGAAGCGCAAGTTTGAGGAACGCAATAGTCTCAGAAAAGTTTCATATAGGTAACTCTGCAACATTGGTATTATTATATCAACATTTCAGTTTCTTTCTGCAATGTTTCAGGGAAGGGCGAAATATCCGCCTTTCTCATAGTTTACATTTTGATGTTATGGTGACATTACAATGTAATGTTAAGTATGTGCGACAACATCAGCCACTACAAATCAAAAGTAGATAGAACAGTACATCAATAGTTGGACTTTACCCATTGTCTTCATTATGTTAAAGCTGCATCTCTACTAATGATTCGAGATCTTTACTCATTCCCTTTACATGTCAAGGACAGCTATTGTCGAATAGCTATTGTCCTTGGTCAGGAGCATAGTCATTCTCTGAAGGAGGTGGCAAAGTTTGTTGATATTCCCAAGTCCACAGTCAGTAGTGCTCATTTATAGCGGAAGGAGTCGGGCAGGGACCAATCCCATCGGAGCAGCTGTGGCAAAAAATTGATCATAAGGGACCGTGATCGCAGACATTTGGAGAGATTATCAACCACAAAACGGTTCCAAACCCGGCGAGAATTGCTGCAAGAGTACAATGGCGGACCCAGTCATCCAGTTTCTGAAAGAACGCTACGACGAGAATTGCATGGTGTGGGAATATTCAGTCATTGAGCTAGGATATGTCCTAAGCTTTCTCCCATACAAAAGACAAAAATGGCTGGATTGGGCAAGGCAACACTAACACTGGAGATGCATCATATTGTCGGACAAATCCGGGTTCTGCCAGTATTATATGTACAATGGTGGTTACTGCAGGGTCATGAAGAAGGCAGAAGAAGCCTTCAACGCAGAGTGTGTGCAAAGGGCTATACAGAAGAGGTGGTGAAACTGTAATGCTGTGGTAGTGTATTTCAAATGCTGGGTGGATCCGTTAGTTCAGGTGTATAATAGCATGAAAGCAGTGTACTACGCATCACTTATGGAAAACAAGTTGTTGCCATATGTCCAGTTTCTCGGAGATGATGTTATTCTACATCCACAATATCAAGACGACAAGTGGACTGTTTAACGAGTTGCAATTGTGTACGACTGCTTTGTAGAACATGAAATAGACGTCCCACATCTCACCTGATTCGCCAATCCACCAGATCTCCATGTTATTGAGAAAATATGGAACATGCTGGAACGAGTCCTTAAGAAACAGCAACAGTCTGAATTTGAACGCTCTGTTGTTCACGGAATGGATCAAACTGGACATGAATACATCCTCTCGAACATTGACAACATAACAAAGAAAATCAAGGTTGTGATTCGAGTCCGTGGTGAGGTGACCCCGTATTAACCAATAAAGTGATGATTCCGTATTTTTTGTCCGATGCGTGTACCTATCGCTGTATGGACTAGTGCACGTCTTTGCAAATACTCTAAAGAGTAGAAAGCTTCGCAAATAACATTCTCTAGAGAGTAGAAGACCAGGCAAATAGAAACCTCTAGACTCCAGAGAGTAGCATTCTTCTGTAGTACCAGCATCAAGAGAGTAGAATCCTTCGCAAGTAGCAGCTTCTAGAGAGTAGAAACATTCGCAAGGGGGCACCCTGTATAGACTAGAAACCTTTACAAGTCGCAGCTTCTGTAGAGTAGAAAATATTAGCAAGAAGTAGCCTCCAGAGAGCAGAAACTCGCAACTAGCAGCCACCAAAGAAAATAAGCATTCACAAGTAGCACAAATGTCCAAGGAGTAGAATCTTCAAGAAATCTCTTGCTTGGTTATACTAACAGACTCATGAACCATCTTGAGCTTCCATGCTAGAAAAAAGCTGGTCACGCGAAGATAATTTCTAACCATATGGTGACGTCAGATCAGTAAAGTATTAGGTAATCTCTTTCGATTTCGCGCGGAATGCCAAGTCAAACACCGTCGAAGACAAATGAGAATCTTGTTTCCAAAAGGTAATAAATCCATTTTATTTTTTTGTATTTCATATATTGTACAGGGTGCGGCAGCGTTCATAGCGTAATTTGACTTGTGTAGTACAATGACGTACTGCATGAATGCGCGCCAGCTCGTGCCGCATTCGTGTACTAATGAGCTGCCATTTCGAGTGTGACAGTGAAATGGATCGGTGGAGTGCACAGCATCGTGCCTTTGCTGTTGAAAGTTATTTCAAGAATAACGACTCTGTTATTGTTACCCAGCGCCTATTTCGGCAACGTTTCAACTTGGGACATCATGGGAAAGTTCCAGATGGACGGACCATTGTGAGGTGGGTAAGTGCATTTCGAACAACAGGTTCTGTTTGCAATGGCAAACCGGGAAGAAGTGAAAGAACTGTGCGGACACCAGAAGCCGTGGAAAATGTTCGTGCTGCAATATTGCGTAGCCCAAAAACATCTGCTCGTCGTCATTCGCAAACTTTGGAAATGTCCGATCGCTCATTCAGGAGAATATTGCACGAAGATCTCCATTTTCACCCATATAAGCTGCAGATTGTTCAGGAAATTAGGCCTCGCGATTGGGTTGCACGAGAAACATTCTGCTTAACCATGCGTGATCTCCTTCGCCCAAATCCACAAATGTTGCACACCATCCTGATGTAAGATGAAGCGCATTTCGAGTTATGGGGTTCAGTGAATAAACAGAATATGCGTTATTGGAGTAATGGAAACCCGCATGAACTGCACATCAAGCCCTTCCACAGTTCTCGTGTCACAGTGTGGTGTGGAGTTGCTTCCTTTGGGATTATTGGCCCTTACTTCTTTGAGGATGACCGCAGTGTGGCTGTAACTGTCACCAGTGAACACTACCTAAAGATGCTGCAAGACTTCGTTCTTCCCCAATTAGGTATGGTCGATGTGGATGTGGAACAATTATGGTTTCAACAAGACGGAGCGACCTCGCATACAGCCAGAATTTGCATGGATTTCTTGCGACAGACATTTCCAGGTAGAGTAATTTCCCGTTTTGGTGACATTTTCTGGCCGCCTCGCTCACCTGATCTTTCATGTGCAGACTTTTTCCTTTGGGTCACCTGAAACAAGAAGTTTTCCGAACACCTTGTGCCACCATTCCTGAGTTGAACGATCGCATCAGAACTGCCGTCGGCAATGTCCCAGGGAATACGTTATGGCAAGCTTCCAAAGCCGCCTAGATGAATGTGTTGTGCAGAGGGGGCATCATTTGACAGGCGTCATATTCAAAAAGTAATCCACGCAATGGACAATGACTTACACATTAGTAAATGGCATACCTTTAACTATTAATTGACATAAGAGGTAATCAATAAATTACAGTTACTGCCTTATGGTGTGTTTTTAATATCCTACTATGAACGCTGCCGCACCCTGGTTCCTGATTCGATTTTGCAGTCAGTTTGAATGAGAAAGTACTCGATCCAATTAAAATCAATGGTGTACACCAATATTTTCTTCAAAATCGAATCAGGAACTTGTATATTATATGACAAACCTATATTATATACAAAACAAACCTTTAATAAATAACATTGATATAGTACATTGGGAAATTAGCATCTGAAATTTGTCCCAGTAGTTTGATTGAAAATCAATGCACTAATGAAAATAAAATAAAACACTTCCATATTTCAAATATCTATGTAACACCTAATTTGTCCTTGGGTTCTAATGGTAATTTTTTAATGAGATATGTCGAGTAGAGTACGGAAATAACAATTTTTCATGCGAGACTTTGGTTTTGTGTCCGTAATCTCGGAAAAACGGTACATATGAACATACAATTGCCACAAGCGATTTTCGACTTTCACTGTGGTCCTTTGGGGAAATATTCTCGTGAAAGCTG
Source organism: Lepisma saccharinum (assembly GCA_022664845.1). NCBI lineage: Eukaryota > Metazoa > Arthropoda > Insecta > Zygentoma > Lepismatidae > Lepisma > Lepisma saccharinum. The sequence goes on from JAGDQP010003167.1 coordinate 67,837, forward strand.
GACACCTTGCAGAGATTGTTTGATGTGGAGAGGCATGTACTGTATGTCGCATTGAAGAGTGAATTAACAGCAAAGTCAAGTGTTTAACAGGTAAGTACGCACTGAGTGGAGACTATCAATAGTTCCAGTGAAAGCCTGAAGACAATTTTGTTGTACGATGAGAAGAAATTTACATTGCTTCCACTCGCCAATTCCGTGCAGGTGAAGGAAGACTAACGTGGCAACGTTGCTATACGGGTATGTCCAGCGGTATGATGTCCATGGTTGGTAGGTAATTGGTTATTTCAAGGTTATAGGTTTGTTGATGTGTCTTCAAGCAGGGTATACCAAGTTTCCCTCTGGAATAGCAGGTACCGTGCTGCCCACTACGTCACAAAGGTCTGTCCACAGCGTGCCGGGTATGCCGTTGGTTACTGTAATGTGAAATGTGACACACTGGTAGATCCCTCCAAAGTTTTCATGCCACCACTCCAGTTAAAATTAGGAATCGTCAAGCAGTTTGTCAAGAATATTGATCCAGAGTCAGCGGCATTCTCATTTCTGCAGCAGAGTTTCCCGAAACTGTCGGCAGCCAAAGTGAAGGTTCGAAGTGTTTATAGGTCCACACGAGAGGAAAGTGTGTTTTTTAAAAGGAATTTCCCTCCTCACTGACCACGACAGAGAAAGTAGCTTGGATGGCATGTAAGGCTGTAATACAAGGTTTTCTGGGAAACAACAGAACTCCGAGTTATGAGCAGCTAGTGCAGAATTTAATTGACGGTTACTGCAAAATAGATTGTGGTATATTCCTCAAGTTGCATATGCTGCCTTCTCATTGGGATTTTTTCAAAGATGACCTGAGGACCTTTTCGGAGCAGCAGGAAGAGAGATTTCAAGACATTCCCCATTTTGAACGACATTAACAAGCAGAATACAATGAAAGTATGATGAGGGACTACATCCGGGGTTAGTCAGCGAGAGTGACGTACTCGTGGTGTATAAAAGCAGACAAATGCTAATTTTCCAACATTTTCCAAACGTTGACCGTTTTATAGAACATAGGGTATAACTGTAACCATTCACATATGTTTTATACTTCTTACTGGAACTCCGAATAAGGAAATCATGGTGAAGGGGAAGCAGCTCCACCATTACCACCCTGAGGCTGAAGATGAATGATGTCGATAAGGTTCAGAGATAGACTGAGGACGACATCTTGAATATATACCTTTACTGCGAGGTCGTAGAGCTGACAACTATACACCGCTAAACATGTCAAGAAATAATAACAGATGGTTCATGGATTCTCCTGGAGTAAAATATTTCGGAGGTAAACTAACCCCTCATTCGGATCTCTGAGCGGAGACTGCTTCAGGGAGCCCGAAGAACAGGATTAAGAAAGTCCTTAGAATAGGAACATGGAAGTGCGAACGTTATACCAAACGGGCGCTCTTCAGGTGGCGATACGCGAAACCGAGAAATACGAGCGAGACATATTAGCGATGCAAGAAGTTCGGTGGGAGGGTCAAGGTAGCATCCGACAGGAAATGTATACTTTCTACTTAGAGGGAAAACAGTCTCACGATTTCGGAACAGGATTCCTCATTAAGAACAGTATCCTTCAAGCGATTCAGAATATAGAATTCGTAAATGAAAGATTATCGTACGTTATCGTAATAAATGTCTATGCTCCAACCGAGGTGACTAATGGTAACTACAAAGGGAAATTCTACGATGCTAGAAAGACTGTTTGAGCGATTACCGAAATATAACTCGAAAATTTTGTTGGGTAATTTCAATGCAAAGGTAGGGACGAAAGAAAAATATGAACCTACTATAGGCAAATACAGCCTTCAAGAAATGACCAACAACAATGGAGAAAGACTGATAACTTTCGCGATTTCGAAAAACCTACTGGTAAAGAGTACGTACTTTGAACACAAATACACTTGAGTATATCCGAACGGCACAACTCTCAACCAGATCGATCACGTATTAGTAGATACACGAAGACACACCAACTTAATGGATGTTAGGTGGTACAGAGGAGCGGAAAGTGACAGTGACAGCGACCAACCATCAATAAGTGATCACAAAAGTAAGGGAAAAAGTAAGCATCGCGAACTGAGAAAGCAGGGGATCAAAACAACTGAAATCCGAAGTTAATCGATTAAATAATCCGAGCATAAAAGCAGATTACCAACTCGAACTTTCAAATACGTTCAAATTCTTAGCCGACTTGAGTAATAATAATGTGGATATTAATAATGAAATTGATGTAAGTAAGATGTGGGAGGTAATTCATGAAACAATTAAGAGCGCAGCGAAGGAACGCGTAGGTGAGAAGAAACAACAGAAAAACAAACCTTGGTTTGATGAAGAATACCTTAAGCTTCATGAAATACGAAAACAAGCCAGGCAACGATGGCTAAGTAATAAATGCGAAGCAAATACCAACCACTACAGTAACGCGAAACGAAACGCCACACTAGGGTTCAGAAACAAATAGTGAGAATATCTGACGCAGAAGATTCAGGAAATTCAGGAAATCGGGAAGACAAATAATATACGAGATCTATACAAAGGGGTAAACTCGTTAAGAAAAGGTTACCAGCCGAGGTTAGGAATGATTAGAAATGAACGTGGAGATCTTCAGGCGGATCCGACTAAAATTGTCGATGTGTGGAAAAGTTATTTCGAAGAACTTCTTAATGTACACAACGGGAACAAACAGAGGGATTTGAAATCCATACCGCAGAACCGTGGACTCTCGAACCTAGCGAGATCGAGATTGAAATGTCAATAAAGAAACTGAAAAATTTCAAATCACCAGGAATAGACAATATTCCAGCCGAAGTAATTAAAGCGGGATGAACGGCACTAACTAAGAAACTACATAAATTGATAAGTGCTATATGGAGAAAGGAGAAACTTCCAAAGGAACGGAAACCCTCAATAATAGTTCTGATTTACAAAAAAAAAGCGATAAATCGGACTGTAATAATTACCACGGAATCTCGTTACTTCCAACCTGTTACAAGATATTAAGCAATATTGTGTTAATACGTATAAGTGAATACGTACATGAAGTAACTGGAGATCACCAATGTGGATTTAGAAGAAATAGATCCACGTTGGGCCAGATTTTCGCCTTGAGACAAATTTTGGAGAAGAAATGGGAATACAATGGGACGGTTCACCAGCTATTCGTTGATTTTAAGAAAGCATGTGATTCTATCAAAAGGGAAAAGTTAAACAGTATCCTGATACAATTTGGAATTGCGAAAAAACGGGTTCAACTCGTAACGATGTATCTCAGCGACCCCATAAACAGAGTACGGATAGGTAATAATATGTCAGATAGTTTCAAGATTCGCAACGGATTGAAACAAGGCGATGCCTTGTCACCACTCCGGTTTGACTATGCGTTAGAATATGCTATTTAAAAATTAAAGGGGGACAAAAGGGACTATTTTTGAATGGTTTGCATCAACTGTTCGTATTCGCGGATGATGTAGATTTAATAGAGGACAATATAAATGCACTACATGGCAACACCGATATCTTAGTAGAAGCATGGGATAAGATAGGCCTACAGGTAAACATAGATAAAACAAAATACATGATGACAAGCCGAAATACAGGGAATGAAGGAAATAAAAATATAAGAATTAGATATGAGGTCATAGAGAAAGTAAGCAAATTTAAATACTTGGGAGCATACGTAACAAGCAAAAATGAGGTCACGGAAGAAATAAAAATCGCTTAGTATCGGGGAATTATGTTTCTATTCAGTTCAGAAACTTTTAACCTCACGATTAATATCAAGGAAATTGAAAATGTACAGAACGGTTATTCTGCCGGTAATACTTTATGGTAGCGAAAGTTGGAGTACGACCCTAGAAGATGAACACAAATTACATGTGTTTGAAAATAGGATCTTAGGAAAGATATACGGGCCGAAACGCGACGAGATGACTGGAGAAAAGAGAAGACTATATGATGAATAACTTCACGACTGTACGATTCACGAGATGTAAAAATAATGAAATCGTGACAACTTAGGTGGGCAGCCATGTAGCTCGGATGGGGAAAAAACGAAGATTAGGGTGTATCTAGGTTGGAAGGTCGGCTGGGAGGAGACCATTGGGAAGACCAAGACGTCGTTGGGAGAACAATATTAGAAAATATCTTCGAGAAGTATGTGTTCGTGAGGAAAACTGGCTTGATGTTGCCCAGTATAAAATCCAATTGCGTACATTTTTACTGCGGCGAAGAATTTTCGAGTTCCATAAGCCATAGAGTTAGTTAATATTCCTGTATACACACGTTACTTCTAATCTTACATAACTTTTTCAAAATATTTCCTCTAAAATCAAATTCTCGGACTGCGTTTGTGTAATGTCAGTGTGAAATTGAAAATTCATAGTAAAGTTCAAGGACAAGACAAAATTTTAAATGTATTACATAGTGTTATCTAACGGTTTGTAACGGAAATCTTGCCTAATCCGAAAAGAAATACTTTGTTCCTTGTGGCTACCCTTTGAACAAGTTCCGCAATATAAATTATAGAAATAAAAGCTTGTATGGTTGGTTTATAGCACACAGTTCTACATGTGAATGATATTGTAAGACATCTGTCAAGAGCAGGACACCACATTAAGTACACTTACGTATTCAAGCTACATTGATGGAAGGAAATCGGAGTTTCTTGATTATAAAGAAGGGTAAGATTTAAGGTATATGACATTGACTAGAGAACATTATTAAATATTCCGTCATTATTAAAGTATTTTAAATACCGCTTTTAATTTAATTAGTTAGCTAATCAGTTAATAAATTTAATTGAAGATAGGTTATTATCTTTATGAAAGAAACATAGTTTTAGGGTAGTGCCATCTATCGTCATGAAATAAACTGAGTTAATTGTTCCTTCAATGTGTACAATTAGGCAGATTTTGGAAACTTTCCAAACCTCTTAGGAAAGTTATCACCAATGGACGTCATCCCTCAGATGTCGAAAATTGATTATACCGAAAATTGACAGTTCAGCCCATAGCAGAAATTTATTATAACATGAATTAAAGATAACGAAACATCGAACATTGTTAATTTATTTACACATCATATTATGAACTTAAAATTCAATTTCAAAGTTGCATATGTAAGAAAATAGTTGCCTCTTCTGGCCCCATAGATTAACAACAGCTCGAATTAAAGGAATAAATATATATATATAGTAGCGTTTTATGAAAACGATTTGCATATAGGAAGATTGACAGCTATACTGAGGTCTTACTACTGTTGACCGGCAGTTAAGAATGAGGTTATAACATTTATATCTCGTTGTGTGTAATAGCAGGTGACTAACAGAGTCCCAATAGCTTACCAAGTCTGTGCGTAGAAACCGGTAAAACACCCGCTTGAATGGGTAAACATTCTTCTGCATCTTCAAAATTCCAACCAAGTCCCTCCACTTTTTAAAACAAAAAAATTCTAAGAGAATTGCATTTTTCTATCTTTACTTTTTCGGAAAACTGATCTCTAACATTGCGCAGCAGTTCCTTCTGTTAGCTTGCAACAGTCACAGATGGTCACTGGTAGCAGTCTGGTGTCAAGGTTAGTGGATAAGAGGAGAAAGGTAGGTTCAGTTCGCTGCTTTGCTTGAATTGGTTGAGAGTGCGTGACGTCGTCTGACTAACAAGCAGAGGAAGACAGGCTACAACCAGCGACATTGTCGCATGCGCAACATTGAATGTATTGCTCTCGCATTTAAAGTTAAATGCTTCAATAAAATAATTAAACGAATACACTCCAAGCTTTAAAATTTCGACCAGAAATAATTAATATTTTAAAGGTTTCCTGCTCTTATATTGAGCTGTTAGTGATTTTATATACGTAATTATTCAGATTAAAAATTCTACAATTATGAAGTTTCTGGTAACTTCTCAAAAGCTCGGTTACAATAGAAGTACATTGAAAACTTCTCCGTTTAAAATATTCAAGGTTCTTTTTTCGGTTAGAGTTTCACCTAAACCTATTTTTCGTATTCTGTAACTGTTATAAACTTTAATAGCGGTGGGTTTAATTAGTTGTCTGTGATTCGTAATTTAAAATTTTGTCGGGAATTTGAATTTGAGTTCGCTTATGGCCTTTTGACAACTTTGGCTCAGGCACCGATGTGATAGGCTGAGGGTGAGGAATGTATCGGCCAGGACTTTACTTAAAGTACCAACCCGGCATTTAGATGGCGGAACATATACTATGACAATCCTCAGTCAGGATGGTCGGTCGCGGGGTTCAAACTCTCATGCCTATTCATTGCCCACGAAACTACCGCCTAGACCATGAGAGCTGAGAAGCAATAGGTAATTAATTTTAATTAAAATATGAAAATTATAAAATATATATACAACTATTATAGACGGTAAGGTCCTTTCAGCTGTGAGGACTTATGTTAACTTGTGACTAGATATAAGTAATAATTATTGGCAGAGATTTGATTATGGAATATTTTATGGCCTTTGGGCATTATTGAATTGAAGGGAATTTTATTTTGAGATCTTTTATCACCTGCGGCTCAGGCCAGGATAGGACAGGGGAAGGATTGGAAAGATATCGGCCATTGCCTTTCTTAAGGTGCCAGCCCGGCGTTCGACTGGTGAAACTGAGGAAAACACTGGAAAACTTCAGGCAGGATGGTCGTTTCAAGTTCTCTTAAAATTCAAAATCTTTGCTGTTAAATAAGTTAAAGCTTTGTCCAATTACTGCTTACAGTCTCATAACAAATCTTACGTTCTAATATTGTGATGACTAAAGACCGGAAGTATGACAAAATAAAACACCACACGACAGCATCAAGAGACAAACAAAACTGAATTCCCTTAACTGAAGACATTAGTTGTTATTTCCTAAATTTCATTTTTGGCAGGAATTTGTGGAACTTGGTTCATCAATAAGACTGTGATTCATCCCCTTGGGGGGTCCAGCTAGAAACCTTAAATTCCTTATGTCACTAACTGACAATGCGTTCCATCCTAACAACTAGCAAAGGGATATGCGTTTCCCGTTCCAAGGTAAAATTTAAAAGCATCAGCAGTCGGGAAATGGCAAATATAGCAATTAATTTAAGAAATAATATTATCAAAGATCTTTTAATTTAAAAAAATGCAAAATATGACATTTTTGTCATTTTGCCATAATTTCCGGTCTGTAGTGATCACATTGCAATTTATAGTAGTTTACAGTACGTGTAAAGAACTAAGAAAAAGCATCAACAGGCGATAACATCGCGGACTTTGGAGCGGCATTAGGTAGAAACGTGGGTTCGAACCCCACGGCTAACCATCCTGTCTGAGTTTTTCCAGAGTTTACATGTTTCATCACGCAAATGGAGGGGTGGTGCCTTAAGAAAGGCCCTAGCCGATACCTTCCCTATTCAAGCCAGAGCCTGGATAGGGCTCAAAATGCCATAAATAACGTTCCAAATTAACATCTGCTGACAATGTTTCGCCGGTGCTTTGATAAAAAAAATTCTGCTACTTTTTACCATATTTTCACTCCGAGCCACCCAATTGTTTTTAAAGAAGCACAAAATATGCATTAATTATTGATACAGTTTCGAATAAACAATATGGAAAAGCGGTCGCATTTATTTCATCGACAATCAGTTTGTCGAAAGATCATTTTGTCGACAGGTACGTTTCGTCGACAGCTCATTTTGTCGACAGGTAAGCTTTCCCCAGTAATAATTTAGTTAATACATAAGTCCATCAACATCTAAAATTTTAGATTGAGAGTAAATTCCTGGGCCCGCAGGGCCACCCAGGAGGGACTTCTAGCCCATCTGGACTACTTTCGTTCATATGCAATTGACAAAAATTAATATTGTTATCAATTGTATTGTATGGTTAGACTATTCATTTTGCCTAGAGCTAACTTACGTTACGGGTTTGTAACGGGAAATTACATTTATATTCATGTAGTAACGTAATCATCAAAGTAACTGCATTTGTAATTTTCCTATTTCGTATAAGTTTTATTCCTATTCTGAATTACGTATTTTACAATGAAAGGTATCGGGAGAAAACAGGAAATGTGCATTTCTAGTAATTTTGTGTTGTATAGCTCATTCATTCTATTGGAGAGAATTGGAACTACAAAACTGCCAAAGAACGAAGGAAGCACTTCTAAATGACCAAAAGAGACAATATTACATAACTATTTGTCAGCTGGTTAAACGGGAAGCGATTAAGGTATTCAAACTTGATTTTCTCAATAAACCTGTTTTGTGGCATTTCTTGTTTTCTCCCGCTACTCTTCAAACATTGTATAGACTGCATATGTTTAATTATGGGCAATAGATGAACATTGTCACTGTTAAATAGAAAGTCAAGTCATCGTTTATCTTTGTTATTATTTCGACAAGTTTTCGCTAAATTCTTTAGAAAGTATTTTGCTGTAGTTTCCTGAGCTGTAGTCTACTGAGGTCTTGTGTAAGGCCAGCGAGATGCCCTGCTTATAAACCTTCCTCAGAACATACATCGTCTACAGTATTGAAAACTAGAGACACCTGCCGTGTTAAACCTCTACTACATTAGAATCTTTCAAGCCATACTGGGTGCTGCTTCTCTCTCGCTCTAAAGGACAAAGACAAAGATAAAGCGTAAAAGTAAATCTGGACAACACTTGCTCTTAACCGCGTCTAGCTGCTTTCCTCACAAAGTCTTCAATGTTCCACTCAGCTCCCTCGCACTCCAAAACCTGTTTCTGCAGCTGTTTTCCTCATTAAATGTTCACTTTCGACTTCTTTAAATTTGTCCAAGTTATACGTTGTAACCCAGTAGACTATATTAAAACGATTGTAAATATAATAAAGGATAATATTAAACATAGAATTAACAAAAGGTTTAACACAAGGTATCTTAATTGTCTGTCCAGACGTGTAACTACCAATTAATATGCATTGAACCATAAAAGAAAAATACAGATCATATTAAAATGTACACTCCGATTATAACTGGGTACGCCCGTTATATGATACTCCCCGTGCCTACTCAGTTCCTGTGTTGGGTCGACCAAGTGTAAGCCGTAATGTGAGTCTGTTCCTACGCACTCACTCCCTGTGATGACAGCCGGTGGCTGTGTTACGAACTGGATGTGTGAGAATTAATTTAATTCCCGTGATGACGTCATCATGGATAACGGAGCAATCGATCGGAAGTAGTAGATCGATTTCTTCAGATCGATTTTGGACAAAGAGCAAGAACTGCGTATTAATGTGAAGGTGCATAAAAATCTTGCAATTTTATGTTGTTTTGTATCATTCGCTGCCTATATGTAATGTGTTAGAAGCCAGAAGGTGTGCAGAAGGCATTTCATATAAAATTAGCCTCCAAGGAGCAGATGCGACGACAAAAAGTTGGTTGTCGTTAGTGCGGCGGAAGGTGCCCCTTGTTATGTATTAACATCCTGGTGTCAGGTGAGCGGATGGATAAATCTGTAAGTAATTATTATTTATAGTCGTCGTGATAACCTGTTGGATATGCAGGAATATCGGAAACGAATTATCTTTGAAGTTTATCAAAACTGTTATCATCGTAACATACTTCTGTTCCGAGTCTGGGTACCGGTACCAGTGTCCGACCAGACTGGCAAACAAATTTCATAGTGACAGCGGTCTTGCGTAGTGGCGGACAACAAACGTGAGTTCACCGTAGTTGCATGCACTATAAGAATATTTATTTAATTGACAAGAAAGCTAGCTATTTTGAGTAGTGATCATTATTACGTCTAAATCGATCACTAATACTGGCCAGGAATGTCGACAAGTGCTGATATTTTTGATGGTTAAATTCTTGAATTTGTAACCTGTCATCTTGAAAATAGATGTAATTGAAAGATATTTATATGTCAGCAACGGGTACGTAGTCAAAGTGTATAAGGTTCACATCTGAACAGGCAACGTACTTATTAAGTAGGGTGCTGTACGCACTAGATAGGATTTTTTTTTGGAAAAAAAAATCATATATACATCTATATAGTAAAAGGGTAGGCAACTAAAAAGGATTTAAAGTATAGTAAGGAGCCACAACCCATTCTCAACTGTGAGTTACAGTATCAAAAACGACAGCAAATGACAGCTCTGACAAGAACGTGTTGAGCGAATTACGAACTAATTTGTTGAGGAGAAATAGGCAAGGTTATGTTGTCATTTCCTTTCGTATTGTTCTTATATTATTACATAGTATCTATTGATGACTAGGTGAAAAGTACGAAGAAGTTGGTCTTTGCTAGATACGATCGTAGATTCAACCAACTTTGTTTAGTTATAAGCTTTTGCAAAACATATCAACCTGTGTCTTGGTTTAAAAAAATAATAATAGTCACATAGTATATAGCACATAAAACAGGAATAAGATACGTTTTAAAACATTTCACTAAAGTGTGGCAGTGATATTTTAGTTTTAAAGACTTTCGTAAATAGTAGTAGTAGTAGTGTTTGTTGTAAATATTATTAATATTAATGTTGTACTATAACATTCTATCTGTTAATGCTTTGTATTTGCGAGTATTCCCATTTAGTGTAGGGCTGTTATGCAAATTATTTCTAAACCTGTCCTGTGGTTGCAATATTATCAACTCCTGTATTAAATAAAACCATATCAATCAACCATTAGATAGAAACATTGTGAATCCCATAATTCCGTGTATTTCTTTAATGTGGATTAGTTTGTTGAGACAACGTTCCTACGAGTTTAAAATTTGTAAACTGTTTGTATCATTGCGTTGTTATGCGTCAAGCATTGTCATTGAGTGGATAATACAATTCTCAACCTGGTGCGACAATAAAGCTTTGAACTTAACGTATTTTCTTTCTTTGTATCAACATTCGAATAAGAGCGTGGGTAACATAGAAGCAGCAATGATACCTCGCTCGATCCATTCAAACTTGATCAGGTAGTGAACATCGTGACAATCTTCAGAAGTGAAGTATACTGGGTATTCTTTACAAATACGTTAACTACGTTTATTACGTCACACATAGGTGCCTATACGGTCCATTATCGTGCAGATATTTCCAACCTACTACCGCACTACCCTCATCGTCACCTATACTAATTATTTCACTTGTTTCGTTACAGTGCTTAATTAATTTGAAGTTCTACTGCGTTATACTTAAAAGTGCTTCCTTCTACCGGGGTAGCATCACGTAAATGGTTACACGATTAAATTAAAATTTGCAAGTATAGGGTGATTAACAAAATATGTCAGCTTTACTTTTTCTAATGTTCCTTGAGTTCTAACCCTAATTAGGACACTACACTGCTCAGAATAGAAAGATATGCAAAGAGGATCGAAGTACATAGTATTTAGACTATATCGGCAGAAGAGGTCATACCAGATGTGAGCATATTTAATTATTTATTTCGATCGCCAGATGTTATAGTAGCTGACAATGGACCTCCATTCATGAGTTTCAAATTTCAGAAATTGTCTTACAGCAACGACATAATTTGTCATCATTCCCCTGCTTGGTATTCAATAAGACCATTCAATGGTGGTTATTCATAACAGATTGACATAGAGCCATACTGTAAAATTCTAACCAATGAAACGCTTCCAACATTGTAGTTGTTTTATGGAATGGGGTCCAGTTACTTCTAAGATTGCAAAGACATCTGTTTTGCGGTATTATGAAGAAAACAATATTCAACACTTGGATTTCCCCGACCTCAATCATATAGATTACCTTTGTGACGAATTATGCCGGCGGGTGAGATCTCCGGACATGCGAACAACTTTCATTGCCAACTTGTCTGAGATTTTTAAAGAGAAATGGTAAAACATTCCAGAGGACGTTCTCCATAACCTAGTTGAAAGCATGATAGAGGTGGGGACACCAGGTTTGGACTTAGAAAAATCTGAGCTAAACATTTCAAGTAAGTAACCAAAAAGTTTTTAGTAGCTAGTGTGCGGTAGATATGCGTTTACGAGACGGGAAAAGAAGAAAAAATTATTATGCAGCGTGAAGTACACTTGTCCCAGTACAAGCTGTAAACAATACCAGTCATACAAAGACTCCTGCTAGCATTACCCAACACCCAGAACTTGTCTTCCTAATTTGCTGAAAACTATTAATGTGATATAAGTAGTACTATCATATATTTTGTGCGTCGATGTATCAGAAGAGCTGGTTGTGATACTATAGTGACCGTATCTCGTTTGTGGAGAATAATTGAAACAACATTTAAATGGCATTTATTAGGAGAAGAAATTATTATTTAAAAGTTGAGAAGCAAGAACACACACGGGAAAAATGAAATGAAAGTATGCAAACCAATGTCTACTTATGGCATTATATATAGAGACAGACATTGAGCGTAAAATAGTATTTGTTGTAACACCTACGCTATCTCAGTGTATTTGTGAATGAATATTACAACATGCCATTAGGTCATGCCAAATAACTTCTAAGATCTTGTAAACAAAACTCCAGTTTATATGAAAGTGAATGTCAGGCTGAAAATATTTTAGAGATTTCTAAACTTTAACCTGTTTATTTCCCTGCTCCGAAAAGAAAACAAGATCTTTGAGGGCAAGTTATCGGAAGGAAGAAATGCTAGCAGCTACAAATTGGGTGAATCTTTTAATTTGTGCTAAGAATATATCTTTGAAGAGCTTATTTCCACAGTGTCTTATCTCTACCACAAAATACGTTCCAGAAATTAAATTTTTATTTTAAATTTTCAGCTAAACAATTCCAAATATTGTTATTATTATAGGTTCTTGTGGTATCTCATAATAATTGATAAGAAAAAAATCTCTTTTGAAATTACTTAGGTAAAAATCAATAAGAGCATTGTTTCTAGGGTTTGTGTTTTCCAATCGAGATTGTAAGCTTTGGAAATAAATTCTTCATATGTGAGAAGCAGTCATATAAATGATAAGAAAATGTTTACCTCCCTTCATGTGGTGTGGGTAAAAAGTGTAGGATACGAGTAGGAAATAAACCAAATCTCCCGAGATAGGCACTTTTGAATCTCCGGGAGGATTTCATCACTGAAATGTTATGATTTATATTCGTTAGACTTATTAGGAGATTTCAATAGTAATGTGCTTGATTGATGATCTCCTAGTTGGTTGGTGGCTACAAAAGGCTGCTCAGGCAGTGTTACTATTTGTTCTCCCATTTAAATCTCCTTTCTCATTCTTCTGACTCTTTATTTTGTCTAGGTCACATTCGAATAGTTCAGTGCCTTGGTAGTTGTCTACATGTTTACCTAGACCATTCGAACAAGATGCAGGATTATATTTGCATTCTTTGACAGAAAACCAACAGAAATGTCCTTGTGCACATTTAGCATAATGTGAATCTGCATGACATGAATGTTGCCTGTGACCATTTCTCTGGCAGTGGTAACATTATTTTGTTACTGTTCCTCGATGCGATTCTATGTGAATGTACAAGTGAACGGTAATCTTGCTATCAAGATTTCTTTGGAAACAGTATTAATTTTAATGATGCGAGAAAGGATTTTAGTACATCTTTTTAGTGACAAACTTTCTATTTCTTGAGAATTGGAAAATTTTCTTATCTAGAAAGTCAAGTAGTTAGAACTCTTCTTTAATATTTTCTTGGAAAATTAACTGATAATTTACGAGTGACAATTTTATATAGTTTTTCTTGCCGTGGTCACAAGCTGAATATTGTACGTGTTACTGAATGTAGTGTTGTACATTGTTACAAAGCCAATATGGTTTGGAAGTAGAATTTTATAGTACTAGAAGTATTCAAACCCTTTTTATTTTATTAAAATTTACTCACGGTCTTTAAGTAGGCAGATTGATTCTTCTCAATCCCACCAAACTCTTCCAAGATATTAAATACATATTAGATAATAGTTTCACATTCATAGAAATGACAAGAAAATATAGAATTAAATCTAAGCAACTAATAGGTACAGTATATAACTATACTACGAAATTAGATTGTATAATCTAAATCGTCTTATTTGCAACGTGACAACAAACCGCATTTATGGATTACAATATGTCAGAATACTCATTATTCACACATTATTTAGAGTAAGTATGACAAAATACATTTAAAAGTTTCAAAATTAATGGCATATCAGTGGCGTCTTGTGGGTTTGAAAGATGGTAGTTCACAACCAGTGATTCCGCCAGAACGCCCTCCCTGTGAAGGTTTTAACCTACCAAATTCTCGAATGCACCTAACTACAAATTATTACGGTAAAAATCGATAGAAACCTTATAAAACTCCAGCTACACCCTCCCAATTGTTACTTTAAACACCCTCAAAACTAAAAATCCATGTAGAGTCCCTGCTCCTATTAGCAACGAGGAAAGTACGAGAACCATAAACACATCGTTCGATAACTTGATTTCTCAATGTGTTAAGTACATAATAAAACTATAGCTTTCCATAACTTATTCACACACTGTATTCAGTTAAGAAACAAAAGAGGACATACAAATACGTATTTTGAGATATCCAGGTACGAAAGGTCGACAGCGCAGCGGTGAATGTAACTTGGAGCAGTTTTCCACAAGAACAACGCAATTGAAAATTGACGGCCAAACTGTCGCACTTCACAGAAAATACACTAAAAAGTAAAAATAAGAAATTGCATATATCCTTCTTATTTTTTTTTGTATCCTATGAAGTCCATTCTTCTAGTTTAAACATGGAAAAAGCCGCTCACTTAATTCGATATTTCATATTACAAAATAACTCACAAAAGTAGACAATATTTTTCTCTCTTCCTTAGAAGGTAACTGAGGACTGTGATTGGTGATAGAAATTACAGCAATGTACCTCTTTACCACACAATATTACAAAATATCTCACAAAATCCGAAAATTACAATATTTTCTCTCTTCAGATCTTGTGTTTTGGGTTTTAGGTATAATGGGGTTAGTCTCATTGCCCTAGTTTACTTAAAGTTAGTTGAGCGCAGAAGGCTGCAAACTTATTAAGTACTGGTCTACTGGAATGCATTGGAAATGTATGTTGTATTTTTTTTTGCTATTGATGAATCTTTAATGGCCAAACGAACAAACCAGTTCCGAGAACCCCTTCAATCTCTCGCACAATACACTAAAAAACAGTGTTTACACAATCTTGCAAACTGCACGATACTGTTCATTAGATCTTCGTTTATAACTGACACTGGAACTCAAACAACTTTATGTAAATAGAGATGCAACATTGTTATCAAGCGTTTAATATGTTTCCCCATAAATTATTTATTGTGTGCTTTGAGATTCTGGTATGTAATGAAAGTTTGTCCTTGCTTCTGCCAGAATATTTAATTACATTTTAAACACGAGAATGGTTGGAAAAGTCAAGGAGAGTTAACAACAGTGGTCACTGTTGTCTTCGTTCACATTCGGATTGTGCACGTCGAGTTCCCATAATACACAATGTTATAAGTTAGGCCTAACCTCACTTAAGCGTATATGGAGCAACGAGTGGACAACAGATACGTGAACGCGAAACGAATTAGATAGTCCCCACAACTTGATAAAGGCCTCAGTGTAACAATTTAAAATTTGGTTTGTTTTTATTCTCTCGATAAGAAACATAATCTGAGACGAAAATATAATAATTAAAAAGTAGTTGGCAGTTCACGTGATCCTGTGCACGCTGCGAGGTGACGCCACTGGGTCATATATTGATGTGACTTGAATAATAAAACATCAATCATTAATAATAAAATAAATTGCAATATAGACTTGCAAGATAAATAAACACTAGCGTTCAAGCCAACTTCTAAAGCTACAAAGTCACTGTAGCTTTGAGTAACCAAATAGCAACCGCGAATATGTTCTTTCAAACCGGGCTTTAAGGGGCATGTGAAAATGTTTCAACTCATGATTCAGTCGGTTATTTGCTGTGCAGTGTCATTGTGCAAGAGAATTTTACGTACATCCATTTTTTATATATGTCTTCGTCAGTACATAGACAACTATAAACAATTGTTATGTCGTGTGTCATGTGGAAAATGACACACAACATCATGCGAAACTATTCTTGAGCGTATACTAATATGAAAGGAAAAGATTACAGGTTAAATTTCTTTACAACGAACTTCGTCATAACGAAATTTCCGTTAGAACGAAGTCTTTCGAAATCCCCGCCGAAGTCTTGTTCGGCAATTCAATGTTCATTAGAACGAATTTTCGATACAACGAAATAAAATCGCTGGGCCTGTAAAAAAACGGGATTTTACCTGTATATAGATATAAACTTCTTTACATGAAAACGCCCGACATAAAACGCAGTCTAAATAAAAAAAATCCCTTTCGGTAGGCCTACAGGCTGAGTTAGATCTTGAAGTTTTTTTTATTTTCACAAATTCAAATCTCACCTTATAAGAGAGCTATCGAGAAACTATTTATTGATTTGTAGATTATTCATAAAGAGCTGATCAACGATACCCCACAAGACGTGCATACACATTTGCTTTGCTGAAAGCGCTGCCCCCCAGACCCCCGTAGATGGTTCGCCCCCAACTTCAGTGTTTTTGAGAGGATGCTCCTCCCTTATCTTAACCAAAATCTCCCTGCAGCACTACACCACTATGGCGTCCATCTGAACCCTCCCACGGGGGCCTGCGCCCCCAAACGGGAGATTTGCCCCATTTATTGTAACCTTCTCTTGGTTCACACATTCAAAGAAAATTTCGTTTCCCTACCTTCAATGTTTTGGAAACCGGGTTTTTGTGCGGCCATTTTGGATCCAAGTTGACGACCTTTTGAACATTTTCTTATATTGTCGTGACCTACTTGTGATGGTACACCTTCATGTAAAATTTCATTTATCAAGCTCAAACGGTGTGCAAAATGGGATTTTGGGCGGCCAATTTGGATCCAAAATGGCGACTTTTCCTAAATGTTGTAATATTTCCCTAAACTACTCGTCATAATGCATCTTTATGTCAAATTTCGTATCTCTAGCTCAAACGATGTAGAAAATGGATTTTTAGGTCCGCCATTTTGGATCCAAGATGGCG
>JAGDQP010003167.1:84957-96789 GCA_022664845.1 Lepisma saccharinum
TTTTCCCTAATGTTGTAATATTTCCCTAAACTACTCGTCATAATGCATCTTTATGTCAAATTTCGTATCTCTAGCTCAAACGATGTAGAAAATGGATTTTTAGGTCCGCCATTTTGGATCCAAGATGGCGTCTTTGGATACATCATGTAATATTTTAGTAACATACAAGTGATAATGTACCGTGTTACCCAATTTGATATTTCTAGCTGCAGCCGTTTAATACAACAATGGGTTCGGCGGCCATTTTGGATCCAAGATGGCGACTTTTTAACATTTCGTAATATTTTCTTGAACTACTAGTGACAATACACCTTTATGCCAAATTTCATATATCTACCTCAAACGATATGGAAAATAGATTTTTCTTCCTCCATTTTGGATCCAAGATGGCGTCTTTGAACTCATTAGGTAACATTTTCGTAATCAAACAGTGATGTTGTACCTTTATGTCAAATTTGATTTCAATAGCCCCAGCGGTTTAGGCTGTGTATTCTATACAACAATGGGTTCGGCGGCCATTTTGGATCCAAGATGGCGACCGATTTTGCTCATTAACGAACTTAACCGAGCTATTAAGCCTAGAAACAAGATATAAACATTTGGTTCAAATATCTTCAAAATTATGGCCGCTAGCGTGTTAATATATACTTTGATATCGTACCGATCTCAATAGGTATATTTTTCTTCGAAATCTACCTAATAAGAACACTCATTAAAATCTTTTTCCCAGTTTCGAATTTTGTATGAGGTCTGTGCCAAATTACGCGTAGTTACTATAACAGACAGTTGAAAATCAGGAACCCACATTACATAGCGCGTTACAAGTAATTACTCCTAAAAAAATCGAAATCAAAAAAATATTTTTCTCTACCTTTCAGTGTGATTCTATGTCGGTTTAACTTATCGTTTTAAAGAAGTTTCTTTAAGTTTTATTTCATTTAGGACTATATTCTAAACCTCGGGGGGGGGGGGGGGATTGCCCACTGCACCCCAAAATGACGCCTATGGGCATGGATTTTAGCAGACGATCGCATATACAACATGCTTCAAGTTATGGAACAATAAGTGCTGCGGCTAGCTTATCACATAAAACTTCCAAGACCTACCCAACAACTCTACGAACGCATTAGTTTCCCTCATCTTCCATATAGAAACGCTCCGTGCCAAGTACTTGACCAAAGGACTTCAAAAACATAACCCTATGACAATATCAAACAGCACCACCAACAACCAATCCCTGCTAGACACGTCTTAACCTCTCTGTCCCTACTCTTTACACTCAGTTCAAAATACCACCAAATAACCCCGATGCAGCAACTCATAGCAGACCTCAGTTTACAGGGCATACCTCATCATGTGTCACCCTCATATACGTAATCCACTGTAACCATCTGGAACGCAAGGACCCATCTGCCCTCATCAAGATTTAGAATAGGCCCTAGACCAGAAAAAAAAATCATTCATTCATCTATTGTGTGTTAAAGTGTTCTCCCGTCAGGTGCATTTCACAATCATACCTCATTATAATCTAGATTATGCAAACACCCACATAATATAATGATTAAGAGATAAACTCATAATAATCCTGGTTGTATTTATAAGAAAATAATGAATATAGGAAAGATTAATTAATCTCTCATAGTTCTACTCCCTAATCTAAACAATAATTTCCTTCCAATATCCCATCCCACGTAAAGGGCGTAGCCCCTTACGAGGGTACTAGCCTCGGTTTAACTTAGGCTATCAATTAACAATAATAGTAATAGTTTATTTAGAAACATGCTATGAGCAGCCGTACAAAGCCTAATATAGCATTATGTCAGAGAAAAAAAGTATTACATATTTGTCTTACAGTAATACAACCTTTAAGATACATACAGAAAGTTTAAAATTAACTACATTGTACATAGTGGAGTAACTAACATTCCTTTCGTGATTTAGACTCTATCCTCAGAGTGTTTGATTAGTCTACGTAGTAGAAAATCATTTTTACATATCGTTTTTAAACATGACTTTTTTCTCGTGTTGTACAAGGGTATAGTCCACACTATTCTCTCAAGTATATGTGTAGATTGTAATTTATTATCCAAAATTTTACATAACAAATCTTTGTCCATTTCATTCCTTCTTTCGTGTAATTTTTCAATATTGAAAAAAGCACACCAGTTGTCGTAGTCGTACTTGAAATATGGTAGATGAAATTTAAAGCAAAGTAATCTCATAAAACATTTTTGGGTAGCTTCAATTAAATTACAAGTTTTGGACAGGTTATTTCATATTGAAGACATATTCAACCTTTGGCCTAACCGATGATGTATATAACGTTATAAAAGTACCAGGATTGATAAACTCCCTCCATTGATAGAATATGAAACCTATTAGTTTCCTAGCTTCAGAGGTATTTTTTGCTACTTGTCTATTAAATATAAATTTTTCCTCAAAAGTTATACCGAGATCTTTAATTTCAGTTGCTTTAACAATCTTTGTTCCATCTATTTTATATGCACTGACATAGTATTGGGTTTTATTAGTGTAGCTTACAAAGAAAGTTTTTTGAGTATTAATTTTCATTTTGTTTCACTACACCAAGAAGTAACTGTATTGATATCATTTTGAAGTATTACATTATCGATATTGGAATTTACATCTTTAATTATTTTTATGTCATCAGCATACAACAATAACATTGAATAATAATATTAATAATAATAATAATTCTTTTTTTTTTAAATCTCATCTGAATTCGAGTTCATTGTTTCTAAAGTCTGGATTTTATCATACTAGTAACAAAGCAGATTATCAACTCGAACTCTCAAATAGGTTCGAAATCCTAGCCGACTCGAGTAATAATAATGATGATATTAATAATGAAATTGATGTAAGTAAGATGTGGGAGGTAATTCCTGAAACAATTAAGAGCGCAGCGAAGGAACGCGTAGGTGAGAAGAAACAACAGAAAAACAAACATTCGTTTGATGAAGAATGCCTTAAGCTTCATGACGAACGAAAACAAGCAAGGCAGCGATTGCTAAGTAAAAAAAAGCGAAGCAAATACCAACCACTACAGTAACGAGAAACGAAACGCCACACTAGGGTTCAGAAACAGAAAGCGAGCATATCTGACGCAGAAGATTCAGGAGACAGAGGAAAACGGGAAGACAAATAACATACGAGATCTATACAAAGGGGTAAACTCGTTAAGAAGAGGTTACCACCTGAGGTTAGGAATGATTAGAAATGAACGTGGAGATCTTCAGGCGGATCCGACTAAAATTTTAGATGTATGGAAATTTTATTTCCACAAACGTCTTCATGTCCACAGCGGGGAACAAACAGAGGAATTTGAAATCCATGCCGCAGAACCGTGGATTCCCGAACCGAGCGAGATCGAGATCGAAATGTCGGTAAAGAAATTGAAAAATTTTCAAATCACCAGGAATAGACAGTATTCCAGCCGAATTAATTAAAACAGGAGGAATGGCACTAATCAAGGAACTACATCAATTGATAAGTGCTATATGGAGAAAGGAGGAGGTTCCAAAGGAATGGAAAACCTCAATAATAGTTCCGATTTACAAAAAAGGCGATAAATCGGACTGTGATAATTACTGCGGAATCTCGTTACTTCCAACCAGTTACAAGGTATTAAGTAATATTCTGTTAACAAGCCTAAGTGTATACGTAGATGAAATAATTGGAGATCACCAATGTGGATTTAAATGAAATAGATCCACGTTGGACCAGATTTTCGCCTTGAGACAAATTTTGGAGAAGAAATGGGAATACAATGGGACGGGTCACCAGTAATTCATTGATTTTAAGAAAGCATATGATTCTATCAAAATGTGATGCATTTTCACCACTATTGTTTAACTTTGCGTTAGAATATGCTTTTTTAAAAATTAAAGGGAACAAAAAGGGACTATCATTGAATGGTTTGAATCAACTGTTTGCATACGCTGATGATGTAGATTTAATAGGGGACAATATAGATGCACTACAAAGCAACACCGATGCTTTAGTAGAAACGTGCGATGAGATAGGTCTACAGGTAAACATAGATAAAACAAATACATGATAACAAACAAAAACACAGGGAATGAAGGAAATAAAAACATAAGAATTAGGGACGAGGTCATAAAGAAAGTAAACAAATTTAAATACTTGGGAGCACACGTAACAAGCAAAAACGAGGTAACGGAAGAAATAAAAAGTCGCTTATGTTTCGTGGAATGCATGTTTCTATTCAGTCCAAAAACTTCTAACATTGCGAATAATATCAAGGAAATTGAAATTGAAAATATACAGAACGGTTATTCTGCCGGTAATACTTTACGGTTGCGAAAGTTGGAGTACGACCCTAGCAGATGAACATAAATTACGAGAGTTTGGAAATAAGGCTTTGAGAAAGGTATACAGGTCAAAACGGGACGAGATGACTGGAGAATAGAGGAGACTGCATAATGAAGAACTCCACGAGCTGTACGATTCACCAGATGTTGTAAAAATAATGAAATCACAACAACTAAGGTGGGGGGAAAACGAAGATTACATTCTATCCTGGTTGGAAGGCCGGATGGAAGGAGACCATTGAGAAGACCGAGACATCGTTGGGAGGACAATATTAGAAGAGATCTTCGAGAAGTAGGTATTCGTGATGAAAACTGGCTTGATGTTCCTCAGGATAGAATCCAATGGCGAACGTTTGTTACTGCGGCGATGAACTTGCGAGTTCCATAAGCCATAGAATAGAGTTAGTTACTTAGTTAGTAACATCGTTAGTAGTTGCACCACACATTGGAGGAGCTGAGTCTTTTTAGTTAGTTACCGAGTCATTACCTCAGAAGTTTCCTACAACCTTTTCTGACAGTCTAAATAAATTTGTTTTGCAAATATGGAATCTGTGATGCTATGATACTCAAGCATTGCCTTTAGTACTTGTACCTACTCAGTAAGGCCAGCAGTCTTATTTTAAGGTTCCTTGCAATTAGGCACATTGATTTTATTTATGCAGCTATATTACATGTTAAAACACACAGAAACATTATTTAAAGTGTAATGTGACTAGTAGCTTGTCGTGTTTAACACTTCCATTAGAATTCGCTCTAGAATTTTTTCAAAGGATGATGAAATTCAAATGGTAAATATATATTTAAAAAAGTCCAGTGTGATACTTACACAGTGCATTGGGAAATAATTTCAATGACAATAAAAAAAAAACCTGAACCGTATATTTGCAACGGAGTTTTTGGCCTATCAGATTTAAAAATAAATAAATAAAATAAAAAATAAGTAAATAAATAAATTACAACTGAATATGCTATGCTTTTCCCATTGTAATAGAATTGAAATTAAACACAACTTGATAAGGAAATTCTGAAGTTCGTAATCGTCACTTTACAACAAAAGAGGTGTACTTTTCTTTACATATCTTCAATTATTTTAAATTCAAATTTATTATTCAAGTACTATTGACTTGAGTTTCGTGTATATAATTATACTATGTTTAACTCACGTATTAAAAGCGATGTTCTGATCAGTTTTATATCGTAGCTATAAATAGGAATTGAGAAGGAATTGGCACTGAAGATTTGTCAGTATACGTTTAACAAGAACTCTGTTAGTAATAAATATGAACGCTTAATTCATTGCAAGCGTTGCTTTTAAGTCATAAAATTATTACTTTAGCAAACATTACTTCTATTATTTCTGTAGCAATGTAATTTCATCTATTTATTTATTATTTCTGCTAGCACATAGTTTTACACTTTATAAAACGTGCGAATTGTACAATTCATATTTTAATGTATACTTTCGGGACATCTAGCGTAAGTATTAGTATACTAAATATGAAATTTTCGTTCATAATTTTTTAATAGGCAAAATTATATAGAATTTTTATTATATCTAAATTTCAAAGGGTCCAACTAGAAATGGTACCGAGACCGAGACTGGTCTTGGTCTCGTCTCGAATTCGAAACCAAGACCGAAACTGAGACTAAGGTCTAGGAATCGAGACGAGACCGAAACTCTATGCATCGAGGCTTACTCGAGACCATACTAAGACCGAGACTTGTTCCTCGAGACGAGACCAAGACTAACCTCTGTAGACTCTCGTCTCGATCGAGACTTATGGTTGTTTTTTTTCATGAATGTCGATAATTTTAATTTAATGCTTTTGTTTATGATGTTTTATTTTAGATGGGGTCTTATAAGAATTAGTTTTCTTCTGATAAATTTTATTTAACATATTGTAGTTTAATGATATGACTAGAAGCCATGTAAGTAGTCAAGTTATCTATCAATGCCAAACTATTTCCTGTTGTCTTGCAAAAATAATATAACTGTGTTGGTGACTGATTCAAGGACGAGTAAATATAGAAATTTATTTTCTACTAATTTTCATCCCATGCTTTTTTCCTGCAGATAGTCTTTTACTTGAGTTGACACTTTTCCATTTATATCAGCCTCTGCTAGACTGATCCCGTAAAGACTGTAAAGCATACGTCACGAAGTCAAACTGTCTAAATCCAAATATAGGTCTTACACTATTTACTTTTTTAAGTGTGGAAAGAATTTTGCAATACTAACCGGTACTTTACAATAGATGGAGATAATCTAACGTTCTTTAAGAAAGAAAAACACTTCTCGACGCATAAGGAAACAAGTATGTCGGAGCTGAGTCGCGGGACTGTGCACCTGTATTACCTCCAGCCTTCAGCACCGGGCGTCTTATTTTGAAGACCTAGGCAGGCTTCGAATTAGTCTCACCGAGACCATTTTAACTATATCTCAACCACAACCACCTTTGTATCTCTAGTAGCTCCAGTGTTGAAAATTACTAGGGGGAAATGGATACCACATTTCTCGGGACCCACTCATTCAATCTAAATGATCGATACGTGTTTGAAATCGTCTCGACGATATATTTTCAAAGACACTTCAAATATATTTATATCGCTTGTAGTTTCTGATTTGAAAGTTGTTGACAGAAGGACATAGAGGGTATATAAGAGTGTACATAGTATACCTCAGATACAGTAAAACCATTTTTATATCTATTAAGTTTTGTTAGGATTCTTGGATTGTAATCTGATAAGACGACTTATAAGAAATACCAATGTGCTTATTCCAGTTTATAAGATTCGCAATACGCTGTTATTTGAAAGTAGCGCCCAAGCGCGCCCATGTTGTGATTTTCAGAGGGGGACAACGATAAAGCGACAGTTTCTCTGTGATTTACTAAAAGTTATCAACAATTTAATCACGACAATATTTACTAAATTAAGGGCGCAAAAACTTAAAAAGAGCCATACCATGAAGTACATTTAACCTACCTTAAAATACCGGTACCTATATTAGAAGTTAATTGGGAATGCTTAAAGGAGTATATAAAAAATAATGTGTTAGTAAACTGTATGATATTATTTATTAAATATTTGTGAAATGTGTCCCCTGGAAAAGAAACTCAGTCGCACAGTATCCGTGCTGGTTCACTAAAGACATTATTAGGAAACCCAATGTTAAAACAATTTATCATAAAAAGTCTCTATATATATAAAATTGAAAATTCAGAACCCTGCTATCAGGAATTTGTTCGATTGCATAGAGAAGTCAGGAAAGACATCACAATAGCTTCTAAGAAAGACCTTTAGATCAAATTCTGGAAATAATATGAATAATGACCCAGGCCAACTGTGGAAATTTATTAGAAACAAAACAAAACGAAACATCTTCCCCCAAATATATTAAAATTTGAAGATCGGGATTTGTGTACCAATGAAGAAATAGCTAATACGTTTGCACAGTATTTCCAATCAGTATTTGTATCTTCTTCTCAATCGTTCAGTACTTTTGATAGTATTCTAGGGGTTACGAAGAAATTGGAATACTATCTGTAGACCAAATACATTTGAATGAAATAAAAAAGCTATCAACAATCTAAGATCCAAAACGACAGTTGGATCTGATGGCATGCCCTCATATATTGTCAAAGGATACATTGGTATTGATATTTTTTTTAAAAATATCCCCTATTGATTGCGTTCAAATTGGCACTAAAGAAACGTGTATTTTCACTAAGAATATGGAAATATGCTTTAGTTTGCCCTATACCTAAAACAAACGACAGACGAGAAGTTACGAACTAGAGGCCTATAGTTATCTTACCAGTCTTTCAAAGGTCTTTAAACGGATTGTATATAAACGAATTATTAACCATCTGAAGCCAGTTATATCAAATAAACAACATGGCTTTGTTTAAAAAAAATTCCGCAGTAATGAATCTTGCATTATTTACAGATTTTATTGCAAACTCGTTGGACGAAGGAAAGTAAGTGGATAGGATTGATATTGACTTTGAAAAGGCGTTTGTTTGACAGAGTTAATTAAAGTATTACTAGGTAAATTAAAACACTATCACTTTTATCTATCCTCGACTGGGTTCACGTGCTCTTATCTAACTAATCACAGACAGTCTGTTCTATATCAGGAGTACAAATCTGATGAATATACAGCTCTGTCAGGGCTCCCACAAGACTCAAATCTTTAATCGTTGTTATTCCTGTTGTTCATTAATGACTTACCGGAATTTATACCGGAAAATTAAAAAGTGGTATTTGCGGAAGACCTCAAAATTTATGCTAAAATTAATTCTATAGAAGATGGTAAAACTACAACATAATTTAGACAACTTCTCTAACTAGTACGCTATCGATCATCTTTCAGTCAATACGAAGTTTTATCATTCAGTAGAAATAAAACGATTTATTGTTTTAAGTATTAAATTCATAAGTGTGCATTAAATAGGCCCGACGTAGTTAAGAGCTTGGTGTCACGTTTGATATGTAATTAACGTTTAACAGACACATAACAAATATTGCAAATGAAGCTTTTAAAATGCTAGGATTTGTAATAAGGAAGGGAAGAGAGTTTGAAAACATTTCTATATTAGAGAAGATGTAGTATGCTTATGTTCATTAGAACATATCTGATCTGTTATTTCTGAGGAAAATAATTTAAAATGGCTTAGACTGCACAGATTTTAGTATCATTGTTACAGTTTCGTGCCCCGTCATTAAAGACTCGGTATAGACAGCACCTGTCTCTTCCACTGCAAAAAAGGCAAGGATAAATATAATGAAGAAGTCAGCAATCTGGAGAATATGTACTATCTACAATGAAATATGTAGAACTTGCATCGAATTGAATATATGTGATATATCTTCCAACGCATTTAGAAATATTCTAATAAAAATGTCTGTAAATGAGCATTGTAAATATAGACACTCTAATTTGGCTATGCAGCCTGTTGTGTTGACAATAAATAAGTAAATAAAAAGTGAACAAAAATAAAAAATAAATATAGAAAGATCAATATAAACAATTTATTATTTCTATCTTGTAAAGAATAATTTTCTCTGGTTAGGGAGGGCAAGCGTCCCCTAACCTCCCTTCCCCCCTGATGGGCGCCCTTGGTAGCGCCTACCGGGAACACACTTTACTCTTTTCTTTGCTTTAATGTGTGATGAAGCTGTAATTCATACCTTTGAACATGTGAATTGATTGTTTTAATCAGTCAAGAGCAGCATTGTAAACAAATTAATTCGCGTGGAACTCGGTAGATGGTATTTTTATTTTCATTTCCTGTGCAAAAGTTGACAATAACTAAAATGTTTGTCACATACTGTACGTACGTTTATTTCTATACATCTCTCTGGTAGAAAATTTAAATTAAAATGTAAATTTCTTTAATTTTTAACGTAACAGATATTCATTCAATGTAAATATAATTTAGATAAAGCAAAATTTTAATGTTACGTATACCAATTTCTCATTTATGGTATAACATGGATCAGTTTCTATAATAGACATTTTAATCTATCTCATTTATTGGTATTCTATATTTGCTAACTAAAGCTTCTTTATTACTTTAAAATCGTAATGCTTTTCTATCTATTTCAGAATATTATTTCTAATCTAAACCCCAAACTATTAATGTATCAAACTATGTTAATATTATATTAATATTCTTATTCTTGTACTGAAATCTGAAACCTTGCGTACCCATTTCAAATGAGTTAAAAGACGACAAAATTTTCAAGTCTATCGTCGTTCGAGACTCTCGAGACGAGACCGAGACTAACATGTCGAGAGCAAAACGAAGACCAACACTGGAATTTTCAAATCGAGACCGAGACCAAGACCAAGACCGGAATTTTCAGATCGAGACGAGACCAAGATCAAGACTGTTTTCAAAAATTCGAGACGAGAACGAGACTGATGTCAGTCTCGTCTCGTCTTGGTATTATGCCTAGATCCAGCCACCCTAAATATGCCCCATGGCGAGGAGTGCTGAAGTGTGGGAGGTGAAGGTACAACTCATCAGTGTTTCATTTCCGGACGAAATTAAAGTAGAAGTGACTTTTGTTAATTTAATGATAGCAAATACAATTTTTGTACACTTTGCGCCAACATTCCAGCCCCTATCTCGGATGCCTTGCAGTTAATATGGGCA
Source organism: Lepisma saccharinum (assembly GCA_022664845.1). Lineage (NCBI taxonomy): Eukaryota > Metazoa > Arthropoda > Insecta > Zygentoma > Lepismatidae > Lepisma > Lepisma saccharinum. The sequence continues at coordinate 95,474 of JAGDQP010003167.1, forward strand.
GCTATTTTTTTTATATTATCTCTGTACATGACGTACAGCAAAATTTCCGGGTAGGTTTTGATAGTATCTTATCGACCGTTTCCTTGTAAAGCGTTCAACAACTTAAACTGATAGATTTACCGATTCCACAGCAACGAGACAATCAATATACACAAACACTTAATCCCGCAGAAAACACATAATCTAACATCAATTGAGAACGGTTGGGACAATTTCATTTTGATTCTACAGAGTTGCGCCTCGCTCCAATTTTGGTATAGATTTCTTAATTATACTATCTAGCTTAGTTTCATTTGACGGTATAACAAGAAGATATTATTACACGTTTCCACACGTCGAATATATGAGAATTTTTTCAACTTCGACTATTCAATATCGAAAAATTTCAAAATTGACCTTTTGTAGTAAAATTATAACTTGTCTGTTGTTTGTAAAAGGCACTATTCCAAATAATTATGCTTAAAGTTATCATGATAATCAGCCGTACTCGGTTTAGAGGACTTTACTTGTTTCCCCATCTTGTTATCCCTCCCTCTCTATTTTTGTAAAAATCCTTGAAACGTTCTAATTTTTGTAGTGACCCTATCGATCTGAAATCAATATTTGAAGTTATTTTTTATACCTGAGTCCTTTTTAAACACTGCAAAGGCCTGAGATGTCTAACAACCATAAATAAGTCGAAATTAATTCAAGCACTGAAAGTTTTTTTATTAATTGGTACGATACATAGTGGATTTACGTTGTGCCACTACAATGATTATTGCCTCAGTCATTCCGATTACATAGTGTTTTTCTTATCATCCAGTTTTACCGAGAAAGAAATTCTTCAACTCCGTAAGTACATAGTTGTTAAGTAATAGCTTGGAGTTTCCTCCCATCTTTTTTAAGTATTCTTAATACACAGGAATAGTAGTTAAGAGTTTGAATCTTTAATATTCAATTACGTTCGTATCTGAATATTTTTTCCTTTAAATTCAACATTAAACCGACTGAACTGGTAAACCACAATACAACGTAATACGCTTCCTGTGTGCTTGAACAATGCAGCTTGTTTTAAAATGACACCGACAGACATATGGACGTGAGTACTATCGGCTTAGCAAATCACACTTAAAGTAGTACCCAATACATCTATTTAAGGCATGTTTGTGATTGAGAGAATCCAGCACAGGCTGTTAACAAAATAATTTTATAGTCAAAGAATTAAATGGTTTAATAGAGCAAGCACAGAACTAATCTATAAGCTGCATTAGCCAATTATAAATATAAGTTAAATATATATATATATATATATATATATATATATATATATTTAA
>JAGDQP010003168.1:0-96769 GCA_022664845.1 Lepisma saccharinum
GAATTCGTTGTGTTCTTAGTAGGTAGTAGTCATATGTTTACATCATTTAAACCAGTTGATGCATGATAAAAACAATGTTCTTATATGTAATCTATCTTGGAATATTTTAGAAGTGCTTTTTTTATCGCTTTACTAACTATCTTCGTAATATGAGTGTAGACTATTATAACAATTGCAATTTTCTGATTGGAGTGTTTTCTGATTATTATTTTTTTTAATCCTTGACGTACATACGTTATGATAAATGATACAAAGAACCGAAGCAATGAACGTGGTAATAAAAACATAGGTTATGTAACCATAGGATTTTTTTTTTTTTAATAAATGCATGCGTTCATTTCTTCACTTAATTTGTACAAATAAAATGCACAAATGTTATTTCTTCATTGTCTGTGTCCAATCACTGTAGAAATATATTCTGTGATTACTCTTGAAAATATTCATGCTTGCGGGATGTTAATATATTTATTGTAATTTTTAGGAGACAGAGGGAATTAGAACAAAAGTTGGTCGAAGAGGAGACAGCGAAGCGAATTGAGGAGCTCGTAAAAAAGCGTGTAGAAGAAGAATTAGAAAAACGAAAAGAGGAAATCGAAGCCGAAGTCTTGAGGAGGGTCGAGGAAGCGAAGAAAATAATGGAAAAACAAATGATGGAGGAAATGGAGAGGCGGAGAGCAGAACAGCTCGAAGAGGAAAAGAAACGAGAGGTAAGGTCACAGAGGATCGGAGGGGTTGCAAGGAATGGGTGGGAGTCGTCTCAGCTAGGGGGTGGGAGTGATGACCAGTGTCATGGGAAGTATTTCGATATGAACTCCTTCCCTCCTCTGGAGATGTTTTCGATTCTCAACAAGGAACACAAATCTATTTCGCGTGATTTTGTAGACCACATATCGTGCCCTGTCCCTAATCAACATTTTTTTCATTCTGTTATTGAATATATTTTGTAGTGCGATAAAATACTTTCTCCATTTATATAAACTTCAACATGAATCGAGCAGGTTATTAATTAAAATATTTAAACAAATTGATTTGAATGTACAATATTTCAGTCGTTACCTAATTTGTTATAAATGAGTAACCCTAAAAGTGTTCGTTTGCAAGTTAATATTTTAAAGCTTTTCCTTTCTTTACCAGTTGAATTCACATATAAAACCTCACTAATTCCTTTATTCTTTCATCGTAAGGAAGTATGATATAACAGTTGTAAACAACAGATGTATCGCTTATGGAAAAGAATCATTTGTGAAATTAGTTTTTTTTTTTTTTAAAGAAAAAAAATGTTTGGAACGATGGTTAAAATATTTGTGTGTCTTCGCCTCGTTGGATGGATTCGAAGAGGATTGCAAGAATGCTTGATGATTGTCATCCATTTCTACATATATTTGTATGCACATAGGAACGACAGAAACAGATTTCGTATTCTGAAAGAAATAGAGTACAAAGTGATTTTACGGTGCAGTTAAATTTATTCGTCAAATCAAATTTGTATCGTACGAAGAGTGAAGCAAAAACGGGTGGAAATAACTGAAAGTCGTCTTATGGAGCTGTTATTGTGGACTACATGATGTAAATCCGGAAGTGTTGAGATAAAAAAAAAAAAGAAATGCACTTGTACACGTCCTTTGTAAGACAATTCTAAAAGGGATTGTCTTCCAGGGAAGTTTTCAAATGCTACGGCACTTGATGGCGTTTCATTACCTGTAGCTCGTCATCACACGAGCAGGCGTAGAAGAAAATAGATGTGGAAACGGAACAGAAAAGCATGCCACTGAATAGAAACAATCGAATCAACTCCTGAGAGATATTTACAAACTCACTAAATTATTTATATCAATGATGGGGAGAGGATTTAGTTTAAGCAAGATGTGGGACGAAAGCAAGGGAATTTTAATGACCACACCATGTAGATTTCTGTTGCTTGGAGCACGTGGCATCTGAAAGTCACAATCACTGATACTTAACTGAGAGTTCGGAGAACTTGTACCTTTTCTGGATGCCAGTGCACTTCACCTTCATTCTTGAGGTCACTGTCCAGTTCACTTCTTTAACACATACTATTCGCCAGATGGCGTCGCTTCCCACGGTCTTCTCAGTTGTCGAGCCTATCATGCTAGTTGGGGTGTCTCTCATCGTTGAGGGGTCACCTATAGCACACTTTCGATTACGTAGTTGAAGAACATGAGGTAGGTAAATAGTTGATTTCAGCTTCTGAAATACAAACAGATCGACCTCGAACTGCAGAGTGGTGAACTACGAGTCAAACTGGAAGTGACTGTTTGAAGGTCCATTGTTGATACTTCCTGTTAATGTCCAGGAGGCCCAATATCAAGTATTTCAAGAATTAGACACATACGAAGTTGATCACTAGGAGAGAAATCAAACTGATACCTAACTGATGGTATGGGATCATTTCCAGTCAAAACATACGTTAACATTGAAGCAGGAAAGTCGCGTTTGTAGATTGTGGTTTAAGATGCGAAGAATTTGACATGATGTAATGCAGGATTTTTAAGGCAAAAGAATTTTGGAGATAGGATATAAATTGATTGATTTCAGAGAGATATTTGATTCCTGGGAAATTCTGACTAAATGGAGATACGTGTAAAGCTAATTGACGTTGAAGATAATTAAATGGAGAAAGGTAGATGCATTTCACTGAAGAAACTGCAATGTAATAAATGTTTTCATTAGGAAGTGAAACTGAACGCCGGAGGAGAGACTCTATGTTCCAGTTTTCGTTTGGCGTATGTTTAATTATATATCTTACATCCAGTTAGAACTTCTGAGGAAGAAACTTGAGACTTACGTGAGGATTAAATAATAGAAATGAAGGGATGTTTATTGGAATAGTGAAAGAATAAGTTTGTTTTTTTTTAAGTTAAAAGGTAAACCTTTATTGTGAAGAAGAGTAAGGAAGTGAATGATGATAAAAGATGATGTTCATGAAAGCGCTGGCTAATCATTATTCAGATCGTACAGGATGGTCCCGGGTTGAGATTCATAGATTATTTGGAGTTCACTTGAGCAAAACTGTAGGACCTGTCCTTAGAAGCTCACAACCTCGTTTATGATGTTTAAGCACATTTCATTTTCTTCAGTGCCTTCTGTATTGTGATAACCAGGATGATGTAGGCGATGAAGCTTAGAAATTGATTTATCGTTTACTTTTTTTTTTTTTTTTTTTCATTGGGATTATTTGACTGAAACCGCGTGATATGACGTGTCTTGTTTTGTTGTTCTTCCCGTTGCCAAGTCTGTGTCCTGAAGGTCCCTGAGCAGGGTGAACGGATCGGTTTGCTATTGCCTACGAGTAATCACTCATCTGCCGGAATAATTATATTCTGTATACTATTGAGCAACGACTTAGTTTTAAGGTTTTGTTGTCGAAGTATATAGAAGGGAATGATTTTGTTTTAAAAGGATGTTTCGGTACTGGTGAATATCATAAAGCTATGAAATGTACATATTTTTAATTACTACAAGCAGTTTTATGACACAAATCATTTTCAAAGTGCAAACACTTCTACAAGGGACATCTTCCCTACGATTAGCATTAAAGTGGATAATTTATCATTTCATGTAATCGTTGTTGTTGGACTTTCGTACATTTTCCGCAGCTGTTGCAATGCAGATTAAGGAGGGGACTTTTAAAATGTTCTTTTATATTCAGCGAAAGCAAGTTTAAAAAAAAATCAATGAATAGTAAACATAATTCGGGTAAGATAGTTGTTTGTTTACTTTTAATTGTTTGTACCGAGAATGAAATAGTAATCACCACTTGTATGCTTATGAGTAATAGTTGGATTGACAATACAGAATTTTGGGACTTCTAAAAAAAAATCATTGAAGTTCTTGTTTTCGTCATCTTGGTTTTTAAAAATAGAACTCCTTCATATAATTTTTCACAAAACCGTAACAAACATATAGATTCGAATGAAATCGGAAATATATGTACTTCCGTATAAAAGTCAATGTATGTAGGTAATTTAGTACTCAAGCAGTATGAATTCGTCACACAGTTAGTTAAGACGATTTCCGCTCACCTCACGGGGTTAGGTGGACGTGTGGGGGCTCTGTAATAAAATTCACATGATGTGGTGTACCATATTGCAAATGAGAAAGATTTATAGATTTAAATAAATGGTAACATTCTTCTATATTTATAAATGTAAGGTGAACAACGAAATGCTATTTTTTATTAGAAAATAAAAATGTCTCATTTTTATGCATTAATGACCTTAAATACCAGTAACAATTAGGAACAGGAATGTGGTTTTCTAATATGTCTTCTAATGCTTTTAGTTAATTAAAAATATGAATAATTGTTATACCCATTAACAGATGGTAACACTAAATGGAATAGAATCATCTATTTTTTTTTCTCTCTTTGTTTTCTGAAGCTAAAAAGTACTTTCACAAAACATTCACGAGCGCTACACAACGCGTTGATAAAAGTCGTATAAAAAAAAGTTTACTTATTGTGTTCCTTGTTCATTCAATATACCCTGCGTGCTCTTAAATATTTCTTCTAATGAAGTTTTGTTCTAACTAAATTCCTGTGATGCTGGTCGCAGTCTGTACATTTCTCTATTTACAGTACTATAGTGTTTACATTCACCTACTAGATATTCTATTGACAGTGAGAGCAAATCAGAGTTAAATTAAAATTTTTTCCTTGTCATTTATTCTTGAAAGTTTGTTCAAATTTCTGAATATTTTTTTTTTCTATTTCTTTTAACAGTTCTGTCAATATCACAGGACAATATTTAATTATGAGCCAAATTTAGTAGTTGTCATTTGTGGAAGAGGTTTATTGTGAAGAATGAACTTTGAAAACTGTCAAGGACATAGGACTTTTTTAGAGCGAAAAAAAAAAAAGACAGTGTTAACATGTGAAAAAAATATCCGTGGATTTTGTCCCTTTGAAATGTGATTTCAGTCTTAATTAGCCTTCCTTTGTAGGCTCTCTTTTAGTTTGTAATTCTTTAGTTTTTATTTTGGTAGCATGTATTTTAAGTAGAACTTCTTTACTTTTTTTTTTTTTTTTGTTAACTTTTAATTTGATGTGGTAGAATTATTCCTCCTCTTCTGGAGACTCTTTCTGTCTTATCATATCGCAAAATTATTATAAAATTTAGATATAATAATAATAATTATTATAATAATATAATTTTAATGATGGGGAATGCTTATGTACAATATTTTGATTGGGGGGATATAGACGGTTGTGATCCTCACTTTCAAAATAAAGCTCACCATCGGTACAGAAGACTACATACAACGTTAATGCTAAAGAATGCATTTGAGGCTGAGTTTCAGTGTTGCAGAAGAAGAACTCGTGATGGGTCAACACAGCAAAAGGTATTATCTGCCATTTTTTATATTTTTATGTATATTCATTCTATTACTTTTTTTTTTTTCTCTAAAGACTTAATTTGCAGGATTGCCACTTAGTTTCTGTCTAATGTGTATGTGTTTTGTACAGATTTCGACTTTCTTTGGTAAGTAAGTTCCTAAATTACCATTCAATGAATTTCACCCTGTAAATTGTTTCATAATAACGATGAGAAATTACGAGCAAAAAGTAGCAATTCTTTATATCACTTACCTGACAGACAGGTCAAGTGGCATCCTGGCAAGATGTCTCTGCTTTTAGTATGCTATCCAGTGTTTTTTGTACAGCATCTTGCCTAGTTTTATTATTTAAAACAATGTGTATATAATCAAAAAGGAAATTATTAATGAAGTAGAGGGTTGCTTTTAAAAGGAACTGGCCTTTTTTTCTTTTATCCTTGCTCGTGGAAAGTTTCGCCAATCCAACAACATGAAAGCTATGCAGTACATCGTACTTTATTATGTCTGTGCTGTAAGTGAATTTACGTTCTGTGGTCCTTGCTACGTAGAATTTTTAAGGTGGTATACTCTCCACAGTTGAAATTCTTCTATGGTAGTGACCAGAACATGGTAATTTGTTTGTAGCAGTGACGTAGTTAAGGAAAGTGGGCTGCCTAATTCGATGAGGTTAGTGCAGTGAAATGTCTGGGAGCAAGGATATTGATTTTCTGAAACACAGAACTGTAAACATTCTGGTTGGCTTTGTGTGTTACCGAGCGGCCTTAGTTCATTTAGTAGAGCTAGGATTTATCTCAGCAGCCATCTTTAACAGGTTTTTCCAGGATGTTTCATCAGTCACTCGAGGTTAATTCCGAAATTGTATCTTCAATCAAGGCCGTGGCTGACTTCCGTCCCACATTCTGTTTTCTCCTCTATCGTGGCCTGAACCAAAGTTGCCTAAAAAGGCCATAAATGAAATTCAATACAATTCAATGTGTGTCACATATTGCAAGTGAGATGATTTGACTACTTCGGAAAATTGCTGTTTACAAAATTAAGTGAAATTGTTCTCGATTGTTTCTGCAAAATTACCCAAAACCGTGACGAATGCCAATGTGTAAACATTGAAGGACTCTGTCGTTACCCCCAGAACGTCTGATGAGAAGATCTTTAAGAGCAACTCTTTACCAAGAATAGATTGACAGTGTTGTCAGTTGTTTGTATATATTTCAAATTTACCAGTTGGTAGGCATTTCTAATGACCAGATATTTTATTTTTAATCATTGCATAAACATTAGTTGCGTGTAGTGCATGTTCTTGTGGGACGAAGCATCATTTCTGTGTATTAATACAGCATTCATTTTGTAGGAGGAAGAAAGGAAAAAACGCGAGGAGTTGGAAAGGATCATGGAAGAAAATAATCGCAAAATAGAAGAAGCCCAGAAAAAGTTGGTAAGTACTGTAAACGTAATGCTATCCGTGACTTGAAAATGGGGTATGGGGGGTTGGTTGATCTGTTATTTCATAATACGAAATATATAGATCAACTCGACCTTTTTTCTTTTTTAAAATATATTTCAGTGTCATTTTGATATCTGATTCTGAGTGCCTCAATTTTCCATGGACACTTATTCTTGAAACTTCCCTGATTGTTGAGAGCATGGTCGTCCCATCTTTTTAAAAATCATAGGATATACCTCGATAGATAGACTTATCACGCTTCCCCATTTCTGGCTGCGCTAAAACTACTGTTTTTTTGTTCAGGGCACGCGATTTTGAATCCATCCGCTAGGTAGCTCTGCCATAGACCTCATAGTAGAATATGACGTCTATGGCAGAGATACCTAGCAGATGGATTGAAAATCACGTGCTCTGAACAAGAAACCATTAGTTTTAGTGCAGCCAGAAATGGGGAAGCGTGCTAAGTCTATCTATTATGAGGTCTATGGTCATAGCTCGTTTTGTGTCGTGAATTGTTCACAGTTATTGAAACTTGATGGGGCGGATCAAACATGTAACGATATGGCAAAAATTATGACAATATAAGATAACTATAACAAAAGAGGGTAAAGCAACTGTCAGATCAGGTTTCGATTCCTAGTCGCTACAGCTGCTTTTTGTGAATGCGCGCGCTCATTTTTCAGCTTTTATTAAGGATATAATGTCACATTATCCATTTGCAGTCACTGAATGAGGCGATCGCACATTTTGCTTTAGACTTGTCTGAGAAATTGATTTCACTCAATAATATAATATTGATTCAAGGAACTCCCCTCCACCCCTCATTATTATTATTCAAGCAAAAGGAGTATTTGGATCTGTACACCGTGATCTATCGGAGAAACTCGCTGATTTTGAATTCTTACTAATAAGGCGGTGCATTTTTGAGGTTTGCTCGCGTCGCCCATTCTAACATTTTTTTACACTAGACAGATCTCGGGTTGGTAATGAAATAGAGACTGGCCGCTGTTTTCCCTATTCCCTCCCCCATTCCTAAAGGTGTAAAGAAGCGTCGTGACCTGCTCTGGCTTATAGATGCCTGAATTGAGTTGAATTTATTTGTGGTCTTTAGGCCTTGATGAAAGTCCGGGATAGGGTAGGGGAAGACAATAGGCAGTCACGTAGCCTGCGCACAAGTGCTTGGGGCAAATAGAACAGGAAGGTTCCATTCCAGATTTATTCAGGGCTTGTGAGAAAAATTGAGATCCCGGTCTAAACCATGATACGTCACTACTCAGACGTCGACTAGGCAGATTGCTATGATAAATCGGCTACCCCCCCCCCCCCAAAAAAAAATGATTAATAAAACAACGAACAGAATAAATACTATGTGTTCATGTAGGAAACCCACAAGGAGTACTGCTGAAGTTCCTTACCGGACTGGCATCGGAGAGATATATGTGTAGTGTGTAGCTACCAAAAGGAACAAAGCGAAATAAAACAAATGGACGCAATGAACCCTTTTATTGGAGCTCTGAATCCCTTCGGTTCCACAGTCAGAATAAATTAATAACTTCCATGCAATCGCAGCTTTAATTATAACTTTGGTTGAGGCATTAAATGCACCATTCCACAGTAAAAAGTAGTTACAGTTTCCAGAATAATGTTAATTAATATGTATTTAAAATAAGGCATTTGATTGTTAATAGTTCTTTGATTACAGTAGACAAATTGTGTTTATACGCCATGAAGTCGTTTCTAGCGCACACAAATACAATTCGGAAATCATAATCCTTGGCCTCAAAACATTGATCAAGTGTTGTGAAACAAATCGTCAGACATTTAATAACAGCAAAAGCATTCTGCATGAAAGAAAATAGAATCAAAGTTTAAAAAAGCATATACAATATAAATAAAAGTAAGAACTTGATATGAAACAAAAGAAGAGAAAACGTAAGTGACGTAATATGAATACAATGCAATGACCTATGTTCAGGTAGGTGACGTCACAACCAGCAGTAATCCTTTTTTTATTTTTGTCGGCATTCGCGTAATACTTCACCCCACATCCTTTCAGATTTAATTTTAAGGCCATTAGGCAACTTTGGCTCAGGCTGGATGGATGATGTTGGGATGAATTGGTGGAATCAAGAAAGTGGGAGGAAACGGGAGAACCCCGAGAACACCCACGCACACGGTGTTTGTCCACCACAAAGCCCACATAGCATGAGCAGGGATCGAACTGACGGTCCCTAGCACCAGAGGTGAGCGCTATACTTCCTTACGTGGCGTGTAAATAAGCTCCAGTTGATGCGCTGAACGCTTAGTAGTAGTGATTATCCTGCATCAATAGTGCGTCGGTCAAGTTTTCCATGTTAAACTCAGTATGAACCTATGAGATAGTACCACATGATTACGGGAGGAGATAATTATGTGCTGTTTAGCGGGAAACTCCGGACGGGGAATGCCATTGTTGCATATTATTTGAAATTGGTAGCCAAATTATTGAAGAGAAATGCACTTCCTGTTACAGAAGATAAATTTTCCTTGTCTTATATAATACAAGTATTTGGTATACAGGACTAATACCAATATGATGTATATGTTGTAATTTCAAATTTCGTTGACAGTGTTGTCTGATAAACGTTTCACATTTACAAAGAGGAATGCGAAACCAACATGACCTTTTGTCAGCATACAAATTTCCTATTCCCCAAAATGCACACGAAGTGCAAGATGTTGCTAAAATCATAAAGTATATGAGGTTTACCTGTAGATTTATCATGAATTTTACCACAGTATCGTTCAGTGGCCACAGGCAAATAGTTACACAGATGCAGAAAGCGATTGAACTGTAATATAAGATACACGTTGCTGTACTAGACACATCAATTTTGGAATTGTATTACTCCGGCTGTACAACTGACAAGTTCCTATACAAATGTCTTCAGAAATGTGTTTCTTGATTACTTTGACTGTTTGGATTTAGTAGATTATTTCCACAGTATTAATACTTTATTTTTTCCTGTGATGTTTTAATCTGAGGTTTCGTTTTTTTTTTTTGTTTTTTTTTTTATGTTGTAAAGGAAGAAACTCTACCATCTTTAAAGAACAATATCACAGAAAGGGCAATGTACAGTCCTTGTAACCAGGGCTGGGTTGCAAGAAAAATACTTAAGTGTAAAATCTGTCTTAACTAGAACATCGAACTCTACATAATACTGGAGTGTCTACTTAAATCAAAAAACTGTCCGCACAACAATAAGAAGCCTATAAAACTGAGTTAGAACTGAAAATTTGGTCCAGATTGGATTAGACTGGAAGGGGATAAACAAGTTTAAACGTTTGTTCTAGCGTCTATCTTTAACACTAAGTAGTCACTCCAGTATTATGTAGAGCTCGATGTTCTGACTTAAGTCAGATTGTACACTTAATTATTTTCTTGCAACCCAGCCCTGGGGATCAAGTTTGTAATTGATCATCACCTTGTTGGAGCGAACACTATCAGGTTATATTGTTTTCAAGAAAGTCATGTTGCGCTGAATGCTGATTGGTAGTTAACGGCTTTGATAAGTAGTCTTCAAATGATGAGATTTCCTCTCAAACTGTATATGGTTTCGAGGGCTTATGGTGCTTTCATGATCACAGAAAATATGCAACATTCAGGTGTATACGAAACCATATACAGTTGCAACAAAACATACATTAGAATGACCAAAAGACTCCTGTCTGTACGCATAAGTGAACATGCCAAAGACACACGCTCCGAAAACTCACCTTCTGGCCTTTCTGAATATTTACACAATGAGAATCACAGGAGTAAATCCGCACACGGCCTATACAAGGCGAGAAATCACAGAGACCGTTCTGCAAGGGAAGCTTGCTTCATTATTATTATTATTAAAAGAAAATATATATATATATATATATATATATATATATATATATATATATGCTTTTTTTTTTTTTTTTTTAGAAAACATACTCTACCAGCTCTGTTCTCGTCCCTATGCGCCCTTCCTCCCCTGAGCCACCCATTTTTGTCATAGGTTAACCACACAGTACCAGATCCAGATACTCATGAAACTTCTAACACTACCAGTTTTCTTCACAACTGTTAACATTGATTCACACGTTATAGCAATTTAACCAGGAGACGCAGTGTTCCACTTTTGATTATTTTACCGTGTCAGTTTTAACCCCTTCACCAATCTGGCTCCACGGTTTCACCTTTATACCCAGAAGTCCAAGACACGTCAAGTACCAGTTCTTTTTCTTTCCCTTGTTTTCTTAAGCTTTCCTTTCCACTTCTTCCTGTACTTCTTTCAGCAAACAACTAAGCATTTTTTCTGTGATCATGAGAGCAGCATAAGTTCTTGAAACGTTAGAAGTAAGAAGAAATCTCATCATTTGAAGACTACTTATCAACGCCGGTAATTACCAATTCGCATACATTATTTTCTTGAATTTAGGGTACTTGGAGTTCCTTCCTCTTGTAACTCGAAATCATTCAAATATACATGCAGCGATATGAAAGTACAGTCAGATGGTAATAATTGACACTTTTGTTTGTATTTATAGGCAGAGGAAAGGCTTGCAATGGTTGAAGAGCAGAGGAGGATTGAAGAAGAGAGGCAAAGGTTGAAAAAAGATCAAGAAAAGCGGCTAAAAGAAGAACAGAAGAAGATTCTCGGCAAAAATAACTCTAGACCTAAGTTATCTTTTTCATTAAAACCAGCGTCTTGAGCATTGCTATCACTCGTCTGCTCTGTCAGCCGTGTTTTCTTTATCATTGCCTCAATGGATCAATTTTTCGCTCCAGTATACCATGTCTAAAAGTACTTAACGGGTTACTATTATGTTCATGAAAGAATCATCGATTTGAATTAAAGCTGAAATCGCACTAAATTATTTATTTCGAGTCAGTTTTGTTTGGACATTACGTAAGGATATAGAAAATGGCGGAAAGAGAGAGGGAGGTGAGGATTGCCTCAGCAACCAGTACCTGTATATCTGTCCAGTTAGTGGAAACTCATTAGAATATTAACAGGTAACAGCATTATAAGTGAGTAATGATATTTTGTTAGTGTAGTGTCTTTTGCAGGTATTTGAAAATGTTTTTATTAAGAAGCACTGAATGATTTGTATCATCACTTGTAAAGCTGTTGCTGTTAACATAATTCTTTGTAAGTTCCACTTCCGTGGTACAGACAATATTTACCCTTCCTCTTCGTATCATTACTTTGTATATTTGTTTCTTTGCTAGAGGTACTTTTGTTATTACTGTACCGCAGAGTATTTTTATTTTCTCATATCCGAGAGTGTACATTTGTATTGATTCTTCGTCAGAGCTCAAAAAAACAAAACAAAAGGTAGATGTGATGTGTAATTGTGATATCCACCAAACCTTCTTGTCGGATACACCTAGGACACATCTTGCTTCAAGTTTTCGGCAGTGTCGTTCATTCATAGCTGTAGTGTACATACCCTTTATGCTCAAGACTTAGTTTAAGAATATTCATCATAGAATGAAAATTTCATTCCATAGACACCGTTTAAATCTAAGTGAAATGTTGAAGGGAAATACTTATAGTTTTTAGGTGTTACCAATATGCGCGTGTGTGCAGTATGTGTGTCTGTGTGTTTTTTTACAATGCGGTGTGCTTGTGAAACAGTTGTCATTAAGAGTTGAGTATCATATTGAAAGAAGGCGATTTATCAACATTATTCATACAGCAAAATCTCTCCTTGCGAGAAAGCAAGAATAAGCGATGTAGTGTCTGCTTTACTTTAGTTCAGAACTTTAGTGCAGACTATATAGATGAATTATAGATACCCTGATTTAATGCGACTATTACTTTTGTTTCAAATAAAATGAAAGCATAATTATTGTTCGAGTCTCACTAACGTAATTCAGAGGTGCTTTTGAAGTCATTTTTTAAAAAAAATAAATAGCGAAAAAAGTGCAGATTGGAAAGAAAAAAAAAAGTTATTTTTTTGCGTTATAACGGAGAAAAACGTTCTTTTTTATTCGTGGAATGTAGTAGCATAGCTCGACGTAATCTTTCTATTTAATCGTTAATTTGCATAATTTACAGTACGTTTACTAATAGCTTGGAGTTCGTGAGCAATTAAGTATTTTTATATCGTACTTTTTGTGTTTCTGAATCTTTAATTTATATATATATTCGTTGACATTTGTGTGATTGTTAAAAATGCAATAAGACTGCTGCATAGCATAATATAAATAAAATTAGAAAGATGAGGAACCTCTTTTAAATGATCAGAAATATATTTCTACAAAAGTAATATTGGTAGGCTAAAAGAAAAAAAGACTATAATTTGGTGTGTAAGAACGAAACGTAACCACCCAGTTTTATTTCGTCTGTAATGAAGCTTGTGTAACAGAGCGTGTTGTGTAGTGTCACATAGCCTAGTCCTGTATAAGGAGTTAAGACGCCAACGAAATATGTAGTAGCATTTAGATCGATCGGTCATTTATCTGTATGAGTTTTTAAGGAAAAAAAAAACAACATTGTATTCTACTTTAGGAGGCAAAGAAAGACACAACAGTCGACTATCGTCGGGTATTTTCTCTTGGAGTTAACTGTATTATACGACCAAAATAACATTGATCGTTGAGCGCCATTGTGCACTGCTTCTAGCCATCCAATCACTTTGATCAGGTTTTTATTTACATTTAAAAAAAGGAAAGGAACGGATTCGAATTAGAACAACATAATTCATGTTTCCGTCTGCAATAAGACTACAACAATAATCGAACGTGAATGATATTTTTCCAGTGAAACACTAGCTCGTGAATCGAAAAGAAATGTTGACCGTTTTTTTTTTTTTGTGTGTGATGGCGGGTGTTTGAGGGTCGTCATGAACGAGACCAATGTAGGAAGTTCGTGAAACGTTTTATTTGAAAGTAACGTTCAATTTTCTCATAAATAAATAGAAGGAAACTGGAAATTTCCATTGGAATCGCGACGAAATTGTGGGTCCACCGTTTTTAACGCGCGCGCGTGTGTGTGTGTGTGTGGGGGGGGGGCGCTTACCCATTGTCACGTTCTGTCTACAAGTTAAAATGATCTGTATATGTAATTATATAATAGAAATTCCAATATTATAAACTCTATCTTTTCGAAAATAATTATGCATGTATATGAGTACATGTTTATAAGAATAATAGATTCTAAAACTTGTAGATTTGATAGCTGTTGTGCAGATAAGATAATTATTCCAGTCTACATAATGTGCACAAAGGAGAAGGTTCCTAATAGATATTTTCTATTAATTCCGCTACTTTGATCATTCAGAAGCTGAGATGTTTGTGGCTTAGAAATGCACGTAGTCATCAAATGAACACTTTAAAAGATTTCCAATAATTAAAGTATGTGTGTTTGCACATATAAGTATGATAAATGTCCATACAAAGTAAGAGTCAATTTTCTATGTATTGTTGTGTAACATAAAACAAATTGAAGGTATTCTTCGGATATTTGCAAAATTTAGAAAACAAAAGAAACTGTATTTTAGAATATTGTCGATTCTCGGCTAGGAGAGATTATGCTGTACTAAAAGCCAGATTGCATAACTTTTCAATTAGATAAATTTGGCCTTTTTAGTTCCCTTTATTAAGATTTTCCGAAATGCATAATAACTTAACAATATACATTGCAAATATTAGCATGCAGATAACTTTCAGCATAATAACAATAATAATATGAGATTGCATAATTGGGTGCGAATAACTTACAAGTAAGTGAACTTTGCAGTAAAGTTCTTGTCTTCCTGAAACACAGTGTGAATACGACGGAGTATTTTCAAAATCGTATCTGTTAACGATGGTTGCTACAATGCGTGATACAGTGGACGCCTTTTATAATTAATTTTACCAGCTTGTTAAAGAAGATCAATTTTTTATTCACGAGTTTTTCCTTGTACTTCCATTCCCAGTTACAGATTTTTTCGTAATAATTGGTTTACGTAAAATTTAAAAAAAGAAAATCATTAGATTTACAATGTGTAATGTAAGTTGCTAAATGTCAATATGTTCGTAATATCTCCGTTGAATATTAGTAAAATTATTCTAGTATGGTTTTCGTATATTAGGTAAACACATGTTGTATTGGGCGTATTTCGCTTATACATACTAATAGACAAAATATTCTAAATTAAATTACGTTACAATATACAATGATCATTACATTGGTGGTACTAACTATGAATGATTTCCCTGTATCGTATTACCTTATTAATGATAAGATTGCCTTTCATTATGAAATTATTTTTTTTCATCAAGTGTTTGAAAATGTGATGCCCAGCACATGAGTAGATTTCCAATATTAATTTTCGTATTTGTGATATTAATAAAATTATATTATCCTTACTGTAAGAGGGACTGAAGTAAAAGAATTGTCATTAGGTATAATAATAGACACTTTCATTTTCGTAAAAAGGGAAGCTAAGATCTGTATTTTGTTCATGTATCGTCTTCTCTTGGGCGATGACAACACTACTTCTGTCTTTATAAGGATAATGGGGTGGAAAATAACAAAAAAATCTGTGCCACACATAGTAGCAACTGAGTTAGTTAAGAGAGAGGTTTTTTTTTTTTTTAATTTTAGAAAATCAGCGGTTCTGAGAACAATATTGGATATCTGTTACTGTATGATTGCTTGACTTTTATTAGTGACCTTAGTATAACGATCATATATTTTTGTGTGCGCGCGCGTGTTTGTGTGTGTATGTGTGAGAGAGAAGAGGGGGATATACAGAGAGATAAATTCTCTCTGTTGTGACGCGTTATATAAATTACAAATCAAACGATGAATATTAGGATAAATGTATATTGAAAGAATTATACGTACGTTTGTAAATATATGTTTCATGTACTACCTCTTTACAGAATAATGGTTAATTAGCTGTATATAAGCGTGTATTTGTTGTGATTTGGCTTCATCATGCACTTATGAACAATTTTTTCTGTTTCGTAGAGGTGTTCATGGACGGAGAAATTGGATTGGGATTTTTTTTTTTTATATCAGTATTCTTTTATTTTTTTTTTCCTTTTGGTTTCTTGTGTGTAGATACTGCTTTCGCATTAGGCGTATGCGTTAAAGGAAAATAGACAAAAATAAGCTATTATCCACAGTTACGAGCTTTTCTCCCCTAATGCAGCTGATTGAAACAAATGATTGTGTGTGATCATAGCTTTTTTTTTTTCAAGAGTTATCTAGTTCAACTCATGTGGATAAAATCTTCGTTGTTTTAAAATATTTGACAGAAGTATAGTGCACACTGGCTAGGTAATAATTTCCCAAATTATATTGCTTGGAAAGCAGCTTTAGTTACAAAAAGTTCCGTTTAAACTTCAATCTCTTGAAACTGCAGTGATCACACGATAATCGTACATGCATAATTATAGTAAGTAAATTGCTTTCAGCATAAAATAATTGCATAGTCAGCAGATTTCTTCTTTCTGTAATAAACTAAGTCAAAAAAATAGATGTAACTTACTGAGAAATATATTTAATTTCGCGTAATTAATGTTTGATATTATTACCTTAATTTATTTGCACATGTTACTGATACCTACCATTATTCCTTGAATGTTATCTCCTGGTGTATCTTGTATCTTTTAAGCAGGTTTGTGGAAACCGCTGGAATCTGTCAGAGCATTTTCTCTTGATATCTGTGAATGAGTGCTCTATTGATAAAAAGTTCCGTTTCCACCTAGCAAAACTGCATTATCTCGTGGGTTCGTTGATTCTTGATTGATTCATTGACAGTTGGAAGTCCCAAAGACATTTACCCACTGAATGCAGAGGATGTTCCAATATTTCCCAGTGCTAAATATCCTACTATACCTTGTTCTCCACTGTCGTTGATGTCTTGAAAAAATATACTTCAAAACATTGCAACATAAACACATTAGGCCACCCGAGACAAAATGTGGATGTTTTCTGATGCTGTCATACGCTGACGTAGTTTATTCCAACTTCATGGACCAGCTGGCATGCAATCCGTCGACCAACTTTCCTTTAAGGTACGGTGACATTCGTCGTCGCCTGTTCTGGTCCGCGATTTTAAGAAAATGTAAAGTCAGTAAATATTGCCTGAACCTACAAGAAATATTCTGCCAACAAAACCCATTTCCACGGAGAAAAGCACGTACCTGACGACTACCGGCCCCCCAAATCTCAAAAGAATTCTCTACAATAACGTAAGATTGTTATTGAACTATTGTTGTCTCTGCCGGGCAGCAATGCTTCTAAGATGAAATTATTTTCTCTCATAAACTACATATGGCCGGAGTATAAGTCGCATATAAGTAATACTGTATGACAGAATGACACGTGAAATTGAACTGGAGAATGTGTGATTCGAACGAAAAAAAGAAAAAAAAAAATGTTGAAACAGTTGAAGGAAGGAGAACCAAACGGCAACATAAGAGGTACGGTTATGTTGGAAAATATTGTCCTCATGGCCGCAAAATGAAGTGCACTATAATGTTTTAAATACACCAACTTATAATGGAAGTACCAATTTCAAGAAGGCGTAATGCTAGGTGAAAGTGACCTTTTCCAGGTCAATTTCTCGTGTCATTTTGTCGTACAGAATTAGTTATGCCAAAATCGACTTCGTGATTAGGTTTCTTGGAACATTCCAGCACAGATTGATATGTCACATCCAGCATATATCACCTTTCCAGTGTCCATTAATGGCCATTTGCTTTTAATATATGTAACCACTTATAAAAGAAAAGACGTTTTCCGTACTCTGTATTCGATTCACTTGCTCTCTACGTTCCACCTTTCTCGGGTTCCCCTGGCGTTATTTGATGACAATACCACCTATAATTTTAGCTGTGAAGGTTTACCTAGGCACTGTACATACATACGAATTTTCATCAAAATCGGGCTCTGACACCTGGCGAGTGTTCCTTGTAAGAGGGAGAAATTCCAGCGAAATCAATAGACATATTTGTGGGTACAAATTTGTTCAAGTAGCGCTAATTTTGCTTGCCCATTTGGGCATAATATAAAGCAGGAAGTTTCTTTGGTAGCTCGTCACATTATTTAGAAAACAAATATATATATTTCAAGAGATCAACGACAATTCAAGCAGAAGCTTAGCAGTTTACATTTTGCTGCTACCTAGTGGAAGATTGCTGTAACTATGTTTAATGTTTGATTTAAATATTTGGAAAAAAAAAAAAAACCTTTTTTAACTCTCAGAAGTCCCAATTACAAAATTACTATTGTAACTTGCCTTAAAGTAAAGTTATAAATGTTGTTCTCTAATACAATGGTTCTTAATCTTGTTGCAAGTACTGAACCCCACAAGTTTCATACGTCCATTCGCCGATGTTATGAATGCTAAAAATGAACCATGCTTCAGTTGCACATAAAATCGCTGTGCTCAGAGAACAAAACCAACAAAACATGAATGTTACACAAAAACACAAGGGCTTACGGTACGCTAGCAATACGAGGATACGGTACGATTTGGTGACACCAGAATGTTGAGAGCGTTGTTCTGAAGAGTTGCTGTTGAACCTGACTGCTGAAGTTCAGTGATTTCGTCGAGGTGCTCGTCGCAACACTAAACGTGAACGACTGTTTCACCCATGCTGGATATGACACACTGGTGGGGAAGTATCTGTCGAGAGCCCATCTAAGTGCATGGCAATTGCTTGCTTCCGTTTCCCGGGTACAGAAATGTCTCCGATGTCAGACACGTCTTCGATCTTACTTACACAGTCGTCCAACAGAGGAAAGTTTGCCAAGTTATTATTCTCTGTTCGTCGTTTCCATAACGGTAGCTTTTTTTTGAAAAGCCTTTTTGTTTCCTTCCACTTCGATGATGGTGACTCCACCTCCCTGCATCTGTTGATTGAGAACATCGAAGATATCGGGCACGTACGCCAAAATGAAAATGAACTCAGAATGTTTGAACCAATCTTCATGACAGTGTTGGTGCTCTCGCAAAAACAGGGTTGATTCCGTGGCAAAACCACGATTCAGCATCTTTTCCCCGAGATAACCATCGAATGTTAGAATAGTTCAGAAATACCTCGAATTCAGAGTCTTATTTTATTACACAGCTCTTTGAAGATGCGGTGATTCAGAGCACTATTTCACACACTTTATACACTACAATTTTTAATACTTATGTCAATGTTGGAGGCGAGGTTTTTGTTAACGCGTGCTTGTGCAAGACACAGTGCGTAACAAATGATGTGTGGTGCATTAACTTTCACCAGCGAACCAAAACCAGAGTTCCGTCCCAACATGGCTGGATCTCCGTCCGAACAGAAACCATATCTCACGAAAGATCGTTGTCTCTGAAGAAGTCACCGACAAGTTCCTTCATGTCGGCTGCTTTGGTGGTTGTAAGAGGCTTTATAAAATAAAAAGTCGTCTTTCACATAGCGCACAAATACAACAAGCTGGCTTAGATTGGAAACATTGGTGCTCTCGTCGAGTTGGAGGCTGAATTTGAAAGAATAATTTAGGATAACTTACTTATTTTTAGCATCTTTTCCCAGCATGATATTCGCCATCTTCAACGGAACTGGTTTTACAAGTATTTCGCCAATGGTCTGTGGTTTTGCCTACTTTGCGATCAGGTACGCAACTTCGTATGATGTTGGTAAGATCGGTTTGTCGATGGGTACAAAGCAGAGAACAGGCAGAGTAGCCCTTTCATTGAATCTGGCTCTCTTCACCTTGAATGCAGTAAGCGTTGTGTTCTTCTATTTCCTATCCCCATTCAGCTTTAGGAAGTGTTCCCTTAGTTTTGCCGCTGCTAGACTAGAATTGCTCAACTTGGCGTTGCAAATTATGCATTGAGGACGCTGACTCCCATCATACTCCGTTTTACACTCCGACCACTTTACTTTTTGCTCGACCTAGTACGAACGGTGTGGAATATGAAATAGGAAATCACAGATGAAGTAGAAGTCGACTACTGACGCGCACCAAGCTCCCTGTAGCACACCACACAGTGAATCATACGAGTGGGCTGAACGGAAGGGCTTCCAGATCGTGTCACGTATGGCATTTTTCGCCATAAATTACGTAACAATTTTGAAAATTTGTCATTAAATATTCGACAATATAATTCAGTTTCTTATGGTGAAACATTGAAAATACCATAAAAGTAGATTTAATGCACCTGGTGAACGGTATATATATATATATATACACCTACCTCCGTCGAGCATATTTATTTTTCACGCACGAAAATACACAACTATATGCAGTCCAGTGTATTAACAGAGTGGTGAAGCTATAAATATCACTCGGAAAGCTATGAACAGCAACTGGCTTCGTGCCCTAGTGGCGAACGCATCAGACTGGTATGCTAGTGGACCCTGGTTCGAACCCAGGTCACTTCAACTTCTTTGTTGTTGTTATTTAAAATATTTTTTAAGGAATATTTCATTTTCTTCCTTTCTGCTTTCGAAAAATGCTCTGCTTCAATGAAATAGATTAGAAAAGTCAGATTAGATTATTTTTTGTATATACGCAATGGAAAGATGGATCACAAAATTCACTGACATAGGTTGAAAAAGTCAGGTTAAATATTATTTTTTCTTTACACGCACTGAAAAATTGATTATACAATAAATACACAGATGCCAGTTTGAAAATCAGGTAAGATTTTTTTTATACGCGGTGCAAACACCAAACGTGGTTACGATATACTCGTTTTTCTACAGTTATGTTTTTAAGGCTGTGAAAAAAAATATGCCTCCGCCAAATCCCTGAGACTGACTCATCGAACTCAGGCTAAGAAACACTGCTCTAATTAGTTACTTCCATTCAAACCAGTAAGATCTCTCGCTCCCGTCTTAGCGATGTGATTAATGCGTGTCTGTAGTTTAATGTGTGAATTGGTTGTATGTGAAGTTTAATACATATACGTATATGTGTGAATAAGTGGAATAATGTGTATTGATTTCATAACAGAAAAAAACCTTTATACTACTTCAACACACACAATATTTAAACTTTTCCACTATAACTTGCCAAACGCCAAACACTTGTAGTAAAATGTTGTTTGAGTAGCGGCAATCATATGGAGTCGAATATCAGCCATGTGTAGGTAAACTGTACTAGGCCTTATTTACAGCATTATTATTATTTATTCGAGTCCGCTGCTACTCAGACTACCAGTTATTAAAACTGTTCGGCGTTTGGTAATGGTGACAACGTTAAAATGTGTATTAAGTAGGATTCAAGTGTTTCTGTGAAGAAATCATTCCATTTATTCACAGATACATATTTATTAAAACTTCACATACAACCACAGACACATATTAATCATATCTCGAAGACGGAGTCGCTCCGAAAGGCCTTACCAGTTTGAGTTGAAGTTACTAATTACCAGAGGGCATTTATAACCCTACTTTAAGGTGAGTTACAATAGCTGTAATTCTGAAATATTTGAAGTATTTCCAGTCGTTTTTATTGGTTAACATTTGTAGTTGAAATCCGATTCAGCTTCTATGACAAACGGTGTGCTCTTGGTTATAACCCAGAATTGTCTCTTTTAATATATATTACCATTCAACTGAGCTCTTATATGTTTATCTGAAGTGGATCCAGGTCGTCCTGCAGTGGTCCTGTACGATAGAACAACCACCCTAGTTTCCCTAAAGGCCACTAATATGAACGTTGAATTTGGATCGTTGTTGTAATGTGAACATAACTGTAGAGACGTTTACCTCCCCGTATCATCTCCCTTGACGAAAGAAGATGCGTTTCCTTCTGTACATGCAACTGTTATAAGATCAGGAGTAGCTGAGCACTGGAATTTAGGGCAAATACAAGCAATTTCAGTGAGCTTTCTGAGATTTTTCTGCGTTTTGCTACTGAGAGAGAAATCTGATTATTCATTGCATGTGGTTTTTACCTTTCGTGGAAACTACACTGTCGAAACAAGGTACCAGAAATTCTCATCTTTTAAAAATACTTTTTGTCACCTAATATTCATTGGGGGGAAAAAGGGAACATTTTGGTGAATAAAATGTTGTACACTTCAGAACAGTTATTCGAGAACTGATGAAGTGTTTACCTGTTTTATTAATAATCCATGTAGTTAATTAATTTCCTTGCTTTCATGTCATCAGCTGTTCTTCATGAATACTGTGTATCAAGATTACTTCCAAATTGTTTCGGCAAAGTACACTTACATTCATAAAATTGGTCAATAACTTCGAAGTTCTAAAGTTACGCAATATGGCATCATCAAACTAATAAACGAGACAAAGCAGAGCGTTCATTTTAAATCTATAGTGTTGGTTTCATATTGAAAGTGCAGGCGGCGGACATTTTCTACGAATCTTAGTGTATCTCAGGAAATAACTGTGTTATGGTTTGTCAAAAGAAGGGTTCATCATCTTCAAGGATGCTAAAACAATATACGCGCATGTTTATCATTGCTGGCTCGCTGGTATAACGTTGGTTGCAGTCAAGATAGCTTTGAGCAGCATTTGAATACGAATGCGTGTATATCTCGATGCTTTTCTTTCAGAATATGAGTGAACTTGTGTTCTACGCGATTGTACTTATTTAAAGTATTGGCGTGTAATTCGGAGAAGCTACTCTCAAGATCACAAACTTAATGCAACCATGATGTTGAAGAGCTGTACGACCTGTAATTCAGTATGAAACAGGCAAGCCAGTAGTATATAATTGTACGAAACTCAGCATTGTAGCGGAAGACAAAAGCAGCCATTTAAAAAATAATATATCTACCTAACCAGCAAACCAAAACCGAAAACATTATATAAATGTACGATGAAACGGAAAGAAGCCACAAGCTACAAACAACAGTAATGAAACTCCACACCCTGAAAAACCGAAACTTCAAATACAGATAAAAATGTAAACTATAGATGTGCAGACAATGACCAGCAAGAAAACAAACGAAACACCAAACACAGTCTCTAGATTTATGAGTTGTTAACCCAAAACTCACTAACAATAAATAAAGCTGATGACCGTAGGCAACCCAACCCCCCACCCGGGAAAGACTCTATTGAACAGTACGCCTCACAAAAAATGGATATAAATAGGCACGTGTACCCCAAAAGAAGT
Organism: Lepisma saccharinum; assembly: GCA_022664845.1. Taxonomy (NCBI): domain Eukaryota; kingdom Metazoa; phylum Arthropoda; class Insecta; order Zygentoma; family Lepismatidae; genus Lepisma; species Lepisma saccharinum. The sequence continues at coordinate 22,894 of JAGDQP010003168.1, forward strand.
GTTATGCCGTATAGAGAATCCAACTGTTGTATGTACCATGAGGGATCCAAAATTTCGAACTTCAAGACACGTGTCAGACTATATCACAATTACAGATCTGTACCCGAGATCTAGAACCACGTAAGCCACAAATCCTTGTTTTGCAGAAGAAAGAAGAAGAAGAAAAACTACTACCTTTCATATAGAAATTAAATGGACAACCTACATAACATACTTTCTTATTGGCGTCATTAACCTGTTCACAACAAGAATCGAGCAACCATTATTTGAGGCCTTCCGAATGCTGTATTCATCACGTTTTGGCCACAGATTGACTTACATGCTTCTAGCTCTCAGGTACAGAAATGTTCGGATCAATTATATTAATTATCCACATCGAATGTATCAACCCTGTCACGAACATGTGTGTGTGTGTGTTTTTTTTTCCTTGTGGAAACCTATAGTACGTTTTGTTCTTTGCACGCACGCTGATCGCTTGTGGGTAGAAGTAATTTAACAAACACAAAATACACTAAAGTTAACGCCATAGAGTTAGGAATATAAATAGAGGGAACCTTAGGCTGTTTTGTTTGAGAAGGGAATGAAGCCAAGAGACGGAAGGGACGAGGCATTTCGGCCATATTAACGCCCCATATTTAAAGACCCTCTTTTTTTCGAGTATTGCCTGCACTCATCCTCCTGTCTCTGAGGTGCACTCATCCTCCTATCGAAAAAGGCAATCCTCACAGTACTCGGTATAGAGGAACTCTAATGGGGCCACACAAGATGGCTGCCGATGAACCGTAATTTGGCTTCATGTGACGTTATGTACGTTCTCTCTATTTTCTTCCTAACACTATGGTTGACACAAACACACACAAGAAGGCTAGAATAAAAAACTGATATATCACACAACTTCCACGTGCAAACCGCGCTCCCTATTTTAATTTCTGCGTCTCAAATCTTGACAACTAATAATGTCACTTGCCACTGCGTTTATAGGAGTGACACCATCCTTTTTTATCCTCCTTTCTCATCGACATGAGAGCTGATCCGTGTGCGCAATCATTTGTATAACAGTACAAAGGACTTGACGAGAAACACATCTACCAGGTGTATGCAGGGGTGGAATGGAGGGTACACGCGGGTACACAGCGTGTACCCACCTAAAATTTTTAGAAGGAAGCGTGTACCTACCTAAATATAAGAACAACGCTGGGTACACGGTGGGTACACGCCGTGTTCTCAGCTGTTTGAAACCCAATAGGGAAACAGAGAATGAAAGAGACGATACAAACGGATTTATTGGATTACGTGTGTTACCTTTTGCAATCTGCAAGAGAAATGAGGAGCTTGTTTCCAAAATCTTCCAAGTTCCATTTTACTTTAAATTTTTACTTTATTTTGTATAATATACAAGGTTCTGATTCGATTTTGAAGCAAATGTTATATTAAATCATTGATTTAAATTGGATAGAGTAAATTCCCGTTCAAACTGACGCCAAAATCGAATCAAGAAATTGTATATTCTATAAAGTCAAAAAAAAGTAAAATTTAATTTGCAGGTTTTGGAAACAAGCTTCTCAAATACAGCATAGCATTAGTAGTTCATGAACAATAGATTAGATCCACTTCGATTGCCTTTTTCGTTTTCTGTTTCCGTTTCTTACTCGAAAACGGTTAAATGCAAGAGGAGCTAAAGCAGGCTAGAGTGTAAACACGTTTATGAGTTACGGCTTGTTTCAGCATGGTACAAGGTGTCCGGAAAGTCCTGTCCCGTCAACTCCGAACTGTGATAGAAGGGAAATAAAGCATGACATATGGATATGGGTTGCACACAAATAAAATGTCATCCTTGGGGGAAGGGGGGATCCAAGGAATTCTAATATGTCACATTCCGGTATCTAATGTTGCAAATTAGAGAATGAAGAATACTTCAAGGTGGAAAAAAGACGAAGGTCTTTGCTTTGTGCTAAAAGACAAACCCTTTGAAGACAAGGGTAAAGAGAAGTGCTCAATTAGCCTCACTCCGACTTAGGATCAAGAGGCATTCTGATTCGAAATGGCATTCAATTGATTAAATTTTGTCAATCTGGAAGTCAAAAGCAGGAAGGTATTGAAAAGTTAGCAGTCGAATCGCCGAGTTTAGAGCAGAAATATAATTAAAATATTTTCGGGAGTGTGTATTATTAAGCCAAAAATAACCGACCATTTACTGATCACGAATCATTGGTTCAACCAGGGAAGTTCAATGGTGTACATGTAGAATAAAGAATTCGACCGACAAACTTGGAAAAATGACCAATAAAAAAAAAAACTAAGAAGAAAAGCCTTAGTGGCCGGAGTGGAAGTTTCGGAGCTACAAGCTGCTGAAAATGTGGAAAAGGAACTTAGGAGCTTCATATTTCAAATATCATATCAGCAGAGCTGATGCGGCATGGTATCTCAAAGGCTAATTTAAACTTGCTCTATCCAAAATATAAGAGAATATTTTAAAATTGTGCAATGGATGCGCAAGGGAGTCTGCAAGAGAATAGAGGATTTCCAGAATTTCTCTAAAGTAATGGTAGGTTAAAGTGAGCAAGGCTAAGAAGCCTTTCAGTGCGAATAAAAACGACATACGTAATTACCGCTATCCAACCAGGCAGTTACATTCTCTCTCACTGATAACAAAGGGGCCAAACGTTTTTTAAAAAATGTAGTTTCTACTCCTGTTTGTTATGCAACCACGTATATTTCGTAAGAATTTTATCGATTTAACATTTTTTCTAGGAAAACTTATGGAACAGCGTGTACCCAAGAAAATATTTGCCATTCCACCCCTGGGTGTATGCATAAGTAGTTTCCGGTTTACCTAAGAGATGACGCCAGCGAAAAGTACGCAGCGTATTAATTTGACACATACGTCATTTTGTTCGTCTGACATTAAACTACAAACACACACAAGTTGAGTCCGCCAAACACTAGCGTCTTTGTTTTATCGTTCAGTGATCATGTCGAAGTTTGTGCCTGAAAAAGAACATTTGCGGCACGCATTGCTTTTGTTATTTAATCAAAAGAAAAAGGCTGTTGAAAGTCATCGTGTGCTGGTAGAAACATATGGTGAACACGCTCCATCGATTAGAGCATGTGCGACATGGTTTCGACAATTTAAAAGTGGTGATTTCAATGTGAAAGACAGTACGCGCTCTGGTAGACCATAAAAGTGCGAAAACGAGCAATTGCAGGTGTTATTGGAGGATGGCCCAACTCAAACTCAACAGCAATTGGCAAAAGCATTAAATGTGTCACAAGAAACAATCAGCAGACGTTTACGAGCAATGGGGAAGATCAATAAACTGGGTAAATGGGTCCCACACGATTTGAATGAACATCAAATGGAAAATCGCAAAGTCACTTGTGAAATGCTGCTTCAACGCCGCGAAAGAAAATCCTTTTTGTATCGAATTGTGACGGGTGACGAAAACTGGATTTATTTTGAAAACCCGAAGCGGAAAAAATCGTGGCTTTCACCTGACGAAGCCGGTCCTTCAACACCAAGGTCAAATCGCTTCGGCAAGAAGACCATGCTTTGTGTCTGGTGGGACCAGAGCGGTATTGTGTATTATGAACTCTTGAAGCCCGGCGAAACCGTTGTTAATGCACAACGCTATCGCCAACAAATGATTAATTTAAATCACGCATTGATCTAAAGACGACCGGAATGGTCCCGAAGACATGGCAAAGTGATTGCGTTACACGACAATGCGCCGTCTCACACAGCAAAACCAGTGAAAGACACCTTGAAATCGCTTGGATGGGACATCCTTCCGCACCCGCCGTACTCCCCATACCTGGCCCCATCTGACTATCACCTCTTCGCGTCAATGGGGCACGCGCTTGTAGAGCAGCACTTCAGCAATTTCGAAGACGTTGGAAAATGGCTCGACGAATGGTTTGCCGCAAAAGACAAGCAGTTTTTCTGGCATGGTATCCATCAATTACCTGAAAGATGGGCGAAATGTGTAGAAACCGACGGCCAATATTTTGAATAAAACAAAATTAATTTCCCTTGAAAGTTACGTGTTCTCTTTACCACAAAAACCTGCAAAAACTTATGCATACACCTGGTACTTCTTTTAATTACCTTTTGTTTTGCATGACAGAAATACATCCACGCATCTACTAATACATTATGGTGTACAGTTGTAGTTTATCATAATATCTTCTAAATTGAAGGGAAAACATACAGAAATAAAAAATGAAAGGTAGTTATGTACAGGGATATGAATTGGTAAAGTAGTGGAAGTACCTTTATCTACCCTCAATCTCGGCATTTGCCCTGTGAAACTGAGGAAAGGGCTGTAAAACAAGTCAAGATAGCTGATATCATGATTCAAACTTGCTTTCTTTCCATTTCCGATTCTAAGTAAGAGCCAGAAACCACTAGGCCCGAGGGACTGCTAACTACCATCCATTATTATTTTTATTATTATTGCTGCCGCTATTGTTCTTGACCTAGTGAACACCAAATCGAGTCCGTTCTTGTGGAAAACAAGTTTTTCCACGACAGGTCTGTCGTGTCGCAAGAAATCCACAACAGGTTGCCGTGTCGCAAGAACTACTATGGTTTCAAATACAGTAGCTACACATTTTACAACACGATTTATTAAGCCAGCCCCCGTAATCACGATCGCTAAGCTCGCATAAGTACTGTGAGGGTAGCGCTGGATCGATCACTCCTGTAGTTTGTGCCTTCACTCGACAATATAAAGGCTTCAAATTCTCATTACCTCGGTTTCGTTAAAAAAAAGTCTCTTGCGTGTTTGTTGCAAGCATTGATACAGTTGAGAACAGTATATTTGTTTCATTTTTTGGTACCTTTTGTTTACATTAATTCATAAGTCTTAAATTAATCAAAGGTTAAGAAAAAATAAACACCCCTTTTCATGTATTATTGTTTGCTATAAGTTTTTATTTTTCAACATTAAGTTTTCCTTAAAGAAAAAAAACAACAATTAACATAATGCAATATTAACAATAATAAACGACTACGAATTAAGAATAAATCGTATAATATGTTGCCTTGTACAGGCTTAGAGGGATGTAAACAGCTCAGCCAAATTAAATCTTTCATCAAATAGAGTTATAATTAACAAGCATTCTTACAATGAATATTATTATTCCGCCTATCGCCACATTTATTGCCGAGATGGTACCTATAAAATCAGCCTATCTCGGCCTGAGCTTCAGATGCCTACAGGCCTTAAAATAAATTCAAATTCAACCACATTTATTATAATGTGGTGTTTTGGATTGATCAGGATATTCTTACCTTTAATATAAATACAAGCAAAAGTCATGGACGAATTTCATGATTATATCCTAACTTTATTCGAAAGTAAAGAAATAAAAGGTTCGGTTCATCAGTATGTTAGATAAATTATAATGTAGCTTTGAAACATCATGTAGAACATTATAAATAAGTAAATACGGATAATGAAGGTAATGGGAAAGAAAATAAATCGTAAGGGGCTCGATATACCCTTACAAGTATTTAACTGTTAAATCAACACAGTGGGCCATAAAATTGTGTGTGTGATGAGTGGGGGGGGGGGGGGGGGGGGGATAGCACCGTTGTGGGACAACGAGGGAAAATGAAGCGCCAGGGGGAAATAGGCAACATCAAACAGAAGGTGCTTATATGTATGGTGGCGCTAGGGTTGCGGACAAGGAAGAAAGAAAGAATAGTCTGAAAAAGTATGATAACCACTGATTAACATGTGCAAGAACGTCACAAATGAAGTTTTGTGGTAGTGGTTGACGCCTTACCCGTTGAAAATATCAAGCTACCGGTGAAACGGTAGTTGAAGCACTTTTTTTAATGGTGAGAAGTGAACGTAGAAAAAATTCGTATGTTTTATGAAAGAAGAGAAAGGAATTAAACTTGGAATGTAGATCACAGCATAGCGCATATCGTTTTCGTAACACCACTTTAAACTCAAATTCTCTGACACACTGTTCTACATTTGTTGGGTACGAACTTCTGGGTTAATATATTCGAACGTCCTTCAGTCACAGTGTTGTAACATTTCAGCGTGGAAAAAACTTGTCGCGTCGAGACTTGCGGAAGAGCATGAGGTAATTCAACTGTTTGTGTAATTGTATAAGACAATGGGCGTAAGAAGTCGTCTTAAAACTTCCATGTGCCTGTATAACAACCTAATGGGAATATATCTGGTTTGTTTGCGCAGTTAATAGCTATGAATACATAGAATTCAGTGTAGGAAAATTTTCTTGTAGAATTTTTGTAAAGTCGTAATGATTGATATGAATGCGGATAAGATCTTGTTGCTAGTTCTGCTCGGTTGTTTGACTTTGGGCGGAAAAAAGTCAGCAGTAACTATTGGTACAAAACGTGACGTTATTGTTCCGCAGGTATTTTCGTAACTTCATAGTAGGACCTCTGGAAAATAGTCTGTGATCTTTCACTCTCTTCCGTTGCTTTTATACTCATCAGTAGATTTTGGTTCAGTTCTATTAGCTTCGCTTGAAAGTTATTCCTTGAAGTAAAGTCCCATGTTCATATTTAATAATTACAAACTAATTAATGTTTAAAAAATGATCGTGACTGGTAAGTTAATGTTGACGTACTCTGTCGGCAGCTGTGAGTCTCGGGTGCGATTCCCGGTAACGGCAGCAACCAATTCATTTTAAGTTACCATTCATAAGGTCTTCGTGAAAAGGAAAATAATTTAAAATAATACAAATTTTGACACAAAAGTTTAAACTCATCACGAACCTAACTATACAAGTTGTAATTTTCACATGCATGGCCAATAATAACTGAACGTTCAGCAAATGTCGAAGTTGACTACGAACATCTGGATGAGTTGATTCAGAGAGAACACAAAAGCGCGTGTGTCTTTAAGGATGGGCGAATTTAGTGCCGTAGTAGGTGAAGACCAATATGTGAAAAACAATACCGGAACACGAACTAGATAAGCGAGAAACCCAAGAGGCCAGAGGTTGGTTGACTTTTGTAACCAAAACTCGACACTTAAGCGACATAAAAGAAGATATACCTGGACACGTTCAGATCGGAAATGGTATTAGAACGAATTTGTGTTAATCCGGTAAAAGTTTCGGAATTACTTGAAGAATGCACAATCTCTTCCTAGAGCCAACATTCACTCTTGGCCATAGTTTAGTCCAAGCAGAAGTGGACGAGTTGAAAAATTTTATGGAAATACAGGAATGAGGAAGTTAGCACTTGAGAAGTTTATAAACGAGGAAATGAACTATAAATTAGTGGAGAAATGCGAAGAAACGTCCTCAAATTCGGTAGAGGCAGGTGGGAATACTAACGAACAGTGGGATTATTTAAAACACAATTTACTTTGATGCAGCTGAAGAGGTGATAGGATATCGTGAAGAGAGAAGGAATACGTTACAAAGGAAATGTTGAAGAAAACTGAATCAGATACGTACAGAACAAGGCTAAAAGACGTACAGAAAGCTAACTAAACTCTGAGAAAGCAAGAAAAACATAGATGAGAAAGAAATGAAATGTGGATGTAAAATGAAGACTGGCTTTGTAAAAAAGGAATTGATAAACTATTTTTATATGGGCCAGTCTAGTAACTTTGGACTTCGACCCGTCACGACAGACTGGCTTTGTGACCGTGAATTGAAACTACGCTAAGAAGGCTTATAATAAAACTGTACTTTTTGTGTTTTGTTTCGTAAACCTTATCAATGTGTGTGATTTATTTTAAAACGTGTAAGGATACTTTGAAAGAACAGGAAGATACGATGTGATGTATAAGGAAACAAAAGTGATGATGAACTGTGAAGAAAGGGAAACAAATTTGTCTGATATCAGTGATTGGAAAGGAATATGTAAAAAACCTGTACGAGACATATCAATGCCCACATACATTACCTATAGGAGAAGCGATGATGACAAAGTGCTCAAAAAAACTCAGGGAAAAGTATTTGAGAAAGTTCTCAGTGAGGTGAGCTGTGCATGCTATACGGATTAAATTTATAAAATCGTAGGGAGGAGAGGGAAACAATTATGATTCTATTGGAAGAGGAGAACACAAGTAAAGATTCTGCGAATATTTATTTCATAGAAAAGTATATAGTAGAGTGAATGCAGAAATTAAAAAGGAACAGTTCATATTTCACAGAGTAAAAGAACAATGGTTAGTTAAGAGAAATAGGAGAGGGATACATAGGAAAAGGTAAAGGAATTGTACGTAGTATTTGTTGATTTGGAAAAGGCATTCGATCGAGTCAACTAGAAAATCATTATGCAAGTATTAAGGATGAGAATGGTGGGATCAAAGGAGATTGTATTTAAATCAGACGGTAAGGGTAAAAATACACAACAGCTTATCAGAACGAACAACAATAATTGGACGAGTGAGACAGGCATGTTGTTTTCGCTCACTTTATCTAGAAAGGAGTTATAAAGAGGATTTTGTTTTTTTTCGAAATCGGAAGAGAAGTTACGATCAGGGGAAAGAAAAATAAAATGTATTCGGTTTTTCAGATGACATGGTTCTTGCAGGGAATGGGACATCACTCCACAAAGTGTTAAAACAGCTACGTGTCTTCGTTCTGACGGTGTAGAACTTGAAACGAAATTCCATGATCTCAGATTCGCTATTATTATTCAGTAAACGTCAAGAACTTCTTTTTCCCAGCGCACGAGCCACAATTGGGTTTGACATATTACCATATATACGGTCCAACACGACCAGCGTTGCCAATTTTTGTGACTTCGTCGCTAAAACTAGTGATTTTAAATACTCGTTTAGCTACAAAAGGTTCTCAGTTTTCTATGGTGTGTACAGGGTTTTAGCTACTTTTAGATTGCAGTTTAGCTATTTTCAAATGATTATTGTTGGCAATACTGAACACGACACGCTGGCATTTTCCTCTTGTTTCCAACATAATTCTCTTTGTTGTTCTTTCTTTCTCCTTATGGTATTTTTCCACTTTAATAGTGTGAGTTTTCATTTTTTTTTATTTCGTAATTGTTAATGTGTGGTGAATTAGTGTTCAATTATTCTTATTATGTAAATTGAATATAGAATCTAAAATGGTTGAGTGGAAGAAAAAGGTTATGCCTCAATCGAATTGAATTTATCTCAGGCTGAGGGCGGGATAGGGTGGGAGAGAGGATGTTTGAAAGGTAGTCGGTCGGTGTCTAGTTTTGCTGATACCATCTCGGCATTTGCCTGGTGTTGCAGGTTGTCTTAACGTCGTTATTGAAAAGAAATATAACAAAATGAAGTTTCCACATTCTTTTTCTCGCGTCTTTGACATATTTTTTTTTATTCTAGTTTTAATCATAGCAATATATTTATATCGCCCTCCCAACACATTTCGTATACTTCCGGTCTCGTATTTTTACGAATGAAGAACGTAGATTTAACCAGATGTTTGTCGATATTCGTTAACCGTTTCAAGTTATTTCTATTGAAAATCGCTGTTAAATTTCAGTAACCGTATTCAGAATGTGCTTTTCGTAGTGAACTCTTACTGTCCTTATGTTCTCTGATAAGTCTCAAGTTTCGTCAAATATATAGCGGTTTATGTTTTACAAAATAACGTTCAATGTTTTCAACAGATTGAAACATGGTATTGATCATGACAATGTAGTAGCGACTATGAACTTTAATTTGTGACTACATTTAAAATTATTTGAGGAATTTTGTGATCTGATTATTTCTTAAATTTGAAATAAGGCAGTATTCCTTGTGAAATATGGAGTGACCCTTTACAATTCTATTCATTTTTATATACACACATGTATCACAAGTTGAAAGCGTAACGATTCGATAATTGGAATCACATTTTCAAAAGGCAGTGGCAATCTTTTTTTTTTTCCTGAATATCTATTTTCAACATTTAACAGAAAATAACGTCATATAAATTTTAAATAACAAATAAGTATATGTATAGAATTTGTATATACAAAGTATACAAAAAATATATATCTATGAATCCGTACAACATTCATTTACATATTTCTCAAGTAACAAATTTAAAAGTTATTTTATATTTTCGCATACCGCATCTACAAATTCCTTTGAGTTGATTTGGAAACAGTATGCAGAGTTTATTGGAGCCATGTAATGTTCTTTACGGTTCTCTCTTGATTTTAATGCATTGAAACACAGTCCTAATTCGTTAAAATTTCTTAGTTTGTGTAGATCTTTCCCAAGAGAGGTAAGTTTGCTTTTCTGCTTGATACAAGGCAAAGGCGCTTTGACAAGAGGGTAGCTGGGAGTTTTATCAAGTTCTGGTACGTACACTCGAGGTGTTACAGGTAAGCGAGAATTTGTTCTGCACTGTAAACGAGTTCCTTCGGTCAGTGAGTATGTCTTGAAATTACTTGAGTGTATTGGATTGTGCTTTCGAGAATGTATATCGTCTTTAGTGTTCGTAATTTCTGCTCGTAAATTTTCTTTTCCAGATCGGGATTGCTTTTGATCCCACAGAGGATAATTGTCTGTAGTGTTTTCACTGTTGTAGGACACAGTGCGAGTCGTGTCTTTGAATAATTGTAGATTTGTTAACATTAACTCACACGTCATTCTTGTCTTCTGTAGTTTTTCCCGCCATTCCTTCAGCAACTCCAACGACCTATATGCTTGATGATTTTTCCAATATTTATATCCACAATCATCTCTAGTTTGAATGGTTTTCTTTAGCACTGAAGATTCTTTCTCTGACACTGTCTTACTAACACTCTCGTCACCCTTGCCTTTTTCACACTGAACACCTGTTTCGATATTATCCACTTTCTGCGCAAAGTTCTCACTGGAGGTAGTCGTTTCTATCGTAGACTCATTTGTTGACTGTGTCGTGGACTTTGATCTGCTACTACTGCTACTACTACGTAATTTCGTGTTCGATGTTTTTCCTTCTTTGTGGAATAATTTTGATCCTTGCTCTTTGGAAACTTTTCTCATTTCGAATGCTTGTCGTCGGCTGGTGTGTCGCGATTGTTGTGATGCGTTACTTGTATTATTTGGTTCTTTGGACTTTGATTCACTTATTTTCTTGCCACTGCTGTCTTCGTCTTTATTGGTGTCGTTGTGAGGCTCAAAGAGAGGTTTCAGATCGTAAATTTCAGTAGGCTCTCTCGCTTCTTTGGTTATATGTTCTCTGGGTTTGTTTGTTTTTGAGTTCGATGGCATTTTCTGACCTTGTATGATGAAAGATACGCCCATATATGGAGGTGCTGAGACATTGTGTTGCTTGTAGATTAGTTCAAACATACCGATGTCCGCATGTTCATTCTCCCGTCGATCTATCACAACTGAAAAAGAGAATAGATTTTAAAAAAATATTTCATATACCATCAAGAAATTCATTAACACGAATCTGTATTATCAGTGTGAAGCATATAGGGAATACTTACAAAACTTACTAATAAGGTAATTTAATTTGACCCGATTTAATAATATTGCATTCGTTAAAGATGATTACATATGTTTGTTGGTTGGTTAGTATAAAATTGTGGTTGCATTTAAGAGAACCACAACTCACAATATAAAAAATGTATATACAGGGTGTCCGTGAAATACTGGCGCAGACTTAGCAGATTCCTCACACCTAAACAAGAAAAGAAAAAGTTTCTTTGAAGAAATGTGAAATAGTGCGCAGCTTCGAAATTACAAGCACTCAAAGTTACGGAGGCATCGTCACAAATGACGTCACATCTCGATAAATAATGACGTAAGTGGTGTCGGCTAAGCTATAAACAATACTCTTAGCAAATCACAATCGAAGTAGTAGCTATTACATACCATTGTGCAATGTTTATTATTGATGAATGCAGCTTACAAGGGATTTCCATGCTTGCTTCTATTAAACAATACTTATGCCTTACATTGTGAACCCTGTCTGTGCGGAAGCCTCTCAATCATGAACATTGCTCAAGTGATTGTGATTTTGCTAAGCCGGCATCGTTTTCGTCATTATTTGAAGATATATGACGTCATTTTTTCTTCTATACGGTGGTCTATTTATCTGAAGACACTGAAATATCGCAAAGCGCTGAAAGAAAATACAAAACGTGTGCAGTGGAACATGTACTGACAGAGGGGGCACAACCTTCCATGTGTAATGGAATGATGTCACATTCACAGTGTTGCCACCTCAATACAAACATATATTTTTTTCAAATAGGATGAAGGTTCAAAACTTTCGGAGGTGATAGTATGAGTCATGATAAACAAAAAAGTTTATCTAAACATGGGTCGAATTCTGATTCGTTTTGAAGATACAGTGATTCTAGCTTGGAACCCAAAATCAACGTCTAACATAGGAAGAAAATGAATAATCCTTAATAAATCAGAAACGAGTCATTGAATGAAAATTGCATTTGCAGTAATTTGTATGTAACAACATGGTGGATATCAGGATTGAAAACACGATGTCACCAGGTTGTCAGTGTTGCCAACACTTTATAGCGTTTAAATTTTTCAAATGCCACTACGTTGTATTATTAGCTATTTTGCACTGTCTAATGATGATAAACGGTAAATAAATGTATAAAGAAGCAGGATTTATTTCGGCAAATGGACAACACGGTTCTCAGATCAGAAGCGCATTAATTAACAACAAATACCCTTTCAAGGAGATGTAGTTGTTTTTGCCCCCTCAAATGAATCTCCTAGTAAGAGTTACACGGTAGAGTTTAAAAAGACTCTGACGCTCAAGTAACATGATTGAAATAAATTCCACACTATGGTCTCTAGCGGCCTTTTGAATGACTTGGAAAGAGTTTTTAACAGTGTGATGTCGCTCGATGGTAAAATATCATTTCAGAATAAGAGTTTAGTAAATTTTCTATTTCTTACCTTTAACTACATCTTCCAGACACTGTGGGCACATTCTGGCCGTTACACTTGTTGTTGGAGCCATGCATGGACAAGAATTGATTTCAATCAACCAAGGATAGAAGTCTTCTGCAATTACAAAATCGGCTCCGTACAGCTCGAAACAATTCTTGCGTATGTCCATGTGTTCTTGTGAAGCCAGCAGAGCCCCTATGATTCCCTTCTTCATTCCAGGATAAATTCTCTCTGACCACATATCCGTTTGCCCTATTGTCCTGGCGGAAAAGAGAATTATTATTTAAATATTTGTATGTGGGTAGTTTTGATTTTGTAGCAAATTCTGGAACAAAGTAAGGAAGTGCATAGTATGAACAATGTACTTATAGTTCAAGACAAAACAAACGGCCCTGACGTCATCATATGTTTACTATAGGATTCAAGGTCGTTTAGTTTTGTCCATAACTATATGTGTAAATATCCTTCGTTAGCAATCACAACAGGTTCGACGTAAAATCAAACTCGATACATCCTCAAGAATAACCGCGTAACAAAGGAGGACTATGGTAAAAATGGTACACAACTTCTCAAGTATGATGTCGGGATTATAATCACTTGAGATCAGTGTAATTACATACGTAAACGAAGGTGACTAGGCAGGGGTGTAGTGTAGCTAGGAGGCCAACCCAGTACTTTGTTCAGACGTCAGGGAGCGACCTCACCGCATTTGTTCAAGTCTCTGTTTTTCTTATTGTTTTTTTTTCTTCTTTTACATGAAAAGTGTCTAGAAACTCATTAAGGACTAAATCGGGACATTTAGTAGCCTTATACTGCAGGGGTACTTACTCTCCGTGTCATAACGAGTTCCGGCAGATTTTTGGTGAAAATAATCTCTTTTTTTTCATGGCTAGGGCTTTGCTAACAAGTAAGGTTGATTATTATTTTAGTAGGAGTAGCACTTATGCTATCATTGCTATACTGCAAAGGTATATATTAATGTATACGGTACTTTCCATAGTCATAATCTAACAAACTTTTCGTGAATCAAGCGCACCAGAACTATTTTTTCGCCCACTATACCACTGAGAAGCTTCATGAGGAACGCAAACAAGCATGGCTAGTAGAAGCGTGCGATGAGATAGATCTACAGGTAAAGAGGAAACGAAATACATGATAACCCGAAACAGTGAGAATGAAAGAAATAGATACATAACAATTAATATTAGAACATAGATTATCAGTGTTTGAAAATAAGGCCTTGAGGAAGATATATGAGACGAGATGACTGGAGAATGGAGGAATGAAGAACTTCACGGACTTTACGACTCACCCGATGTTGTAAGAATAATAAAATCGCGACGGCTAAGGTGGCCATGTAGCTCGGACAGGAGAGAAACGAAGATTATATTCCATCGTGGTTGGTAAACCGGAGAGAAAGAGACCATTAGGAAGACTGAGACGACGTTGGGAGGGTAATATTAGAAGGGATATTCAAGAAGTAGGTGTTTGTGATGAAAACTGGCTTCATCTTGCTCAGGATAAAATCCTATGGAGAGCGTTTGCTGCCTAGGCTGCCAAGCAAAATTTTAGTCATAGCAGCGTCAAACTTGGCATAAACATTGTTTGACACAATAGCAACACTGCGGATGCTCCCTCTTCCCAGGACTCCCGTTGTCAGTGTTGCCAGACTATGCTAAAAATATATCTCATTAACCATAAGGTATGGAGATGTGATTTTAAAGTAGTCAAAATCTACGTGCAGGAACAAAGGAAAGTTACTTGGGGGAGGGGGAAGCTTTCCCCCGATTACTTACATGAAAATTTGATAATAAGCGTTTCTGTAACGGGAAAGATGAAATATATTAGCGAAGAATTTTGTGAATATGCAGAGGTAAGTTTCTTAAGTAGCGGGGTCCTTACCCCCCGACTACTTACATCGAAATTTCCTAGTAGTTTAAATTAAGCGTTTCTCTATGGGAAAGGGCAAAATTCAATAGCGAATAATGGTGTGTGTATAAGCAGAGTATTTTATGAAAAATAATGCTTGTGTGGTTAAAATGTTATCAAGAGATCGGAGCGTTTGCAATTGTTAGTAGAATCGCAGCTATTTTTAAAAAATGTATTGACTTTGGTGGTGTAATAATCATTGGAATTAAAATTAATGTAAATGTAAATGGTCATGCGCAGACGGGTATTTGTGCGATGCGGTAAATAATTACGGAGATTTCTAACTCGGTGCAACTAGTTTTTGTCTTACTGTATTTTCTGGTGCATTCAGTTGGTGGATACTGCATTAGTTGCTAGTGCATTTTCGATTTGGTGGGTTGTTTTTTATATAGCAAGATGAAAGGAACAAAGTTAAGTAGGGCGGCTTATGGTAACCTTGCCACCCAAAAGTGTGAAAGGGAAGCAACCATACAGAAAAAGCTTGGTACAGTGGACACGTTTTTTAGGCGAAAGGAACAAGTGATTTGAGAAAGCAGTTCAGAAATTGGAAGTGAAAGCTACTACATCGAGTGAACTCAGTGAAACACAAAATGCTCAAAATATTGTGGGTTTGGTGGAGGAAGAAAATGCTCCTGAGGTAGTGTCCCCTCAGCTCATAGGAGTCCCTGATTGTGACAGTAATAGTGCCAATTTCGTTAGTGACGATCCTTCCGAATGGTGTCTGAATGAGTCTACAAGTGACATTCTTCTAAGACGTGGAATTAATCAGAATGCTGAAAACGATTTTTCTAAATCGCAAAGACTCATAGCAAGTAAGACAAGATTCTAAAGTTTTTTTTTTCGTAAACTTGTAAATGGCGAATCAATTTTGGGGAATTATTTGGTATATTCGTGCAGCACTGGTGCCGTTTATTGTGCATTATGTAGGTTGTTCAAGGACAAGACAATGATCGCAACTCACGGCATTTCAAACTGGAATAACATTTCAAATATTGTAGCATCACACGAAAATTCTGAAGAACACCAAAAACTGCGAGTTGGCACTTTTAACAAGACAGAAATCTGTTGGGACTTTGAAGAACCATTTTCAATCACATATTCAGACAGAACTTACATGCTGGGTCAATGTCTGAAGAGTTCTGTCGTAAAGAAGTTGACAAATCGCAGGTTTCCCTTACGCGGTCTCTGCACAATGGGCAACATATGAATACATGATGTCTCTCGAGCTTATTGCCGAGTTTGATCCATTCATTGCCTAACACATTGAATGGTATGGAAATCCGGGCTAAGCTCATACAAGCTGTTTGTGTTCTACAGTTTTTGATGAAGTAATTAAACTGCTTGCTGATACAGTGAGAAAAAAATATTAATGAAATATTTCTCTATAATTATTGATTCAACTTCTGATATTTCGCATACTGATCAGTTATCTTTTGTAGTAAGATATGGGAATGAAGATGGTAAACCTTCGTTGAACAGTGTCTTTCGTTTCTGTCAAATCCAGGTCACAAGTCTGAAAATCTAGCCGAAGCAGTAATAGATATTTTGACCAGACTTCTATTGACCTTACTAATTGCAGAGGTCAGTAGTACTACAATGCCAGCAATATGTCGGGGGAATATACAGGTTTACAGGTTCGAATTAAAGGAATAAGTTCTAAAGCGTATTATGTGCCCTGCGCAGCTCATTCTTTGAATTTGGTCGGAAGTAGTGCAAACAGTTGTAGGGAAGCATGTTCATTTTTCACTATGCTTCAAAATATATACATTTTTTTACAGTTCAACAAAACGATGGAACTTAGTTGCTTCTTTCATGTATCCAGGAAGCAAAACACTAAAACCTTTATCACAGACACGTTGGTCAGCAAGATAGGAGGCTTGTGCATGTATATATGGAAACTGGGATACTGTAATGTATGCAAGCCCTTACTCATGTCAACGATGATCCTTTGGAACCACTAGTTTGAAATGAGGCCTTATCCCTCTTGAATCAACAGGTTGGAGACAGCTTCCATGATCACTATTTGGAAGAATATTCCCGAGTGTCACCGTGAAATTACAAAATGTCAACATAGATTTAACAATCGTGCATGATTTTTTTTAATCACTTGTGGACTTCTCTTTGTGACATGTTCGACTCTTATGAGCGAAAATCCATGGAGAAAACTGATATGGATTACGAGTGTAGTTATTAAAGGTTTAGAAAACGTAACATTCAAGTCGATGAAGTAAAAGACAATGAGGTTGTTCTAACAGGAAGAGAAAATTTAATTCTCGATAAATTGCACGCTGAATTAATTAGAAGGAAGGAAAGCTATAAATTAATGCCTGACAACTTCAGGGTTTTCAGTAAGTTTCTGTAAAGTTTTTCTTGTACCATTTCTGAACGCGCAGCTAACCTTCAGGCTGCATATGAATCAACCTTCCTAAATAAATGTCTGCATTTTGCGGGGCTTCTGAAGACCAGAGAAATCTATGATTCGCCAGCAGAAATGTTAGCATTTATACGGAAAGAAAAGCTACAGTCTGTGTTTTCAAACGTGGGCATTGCATTAAGAATATTTTTGTGTACTGCTGTAACAAACTTTTCAGCTGAACGTTCGTTTTCGGCTCTAAAAAGACTGAAGACTTATCTCCGTTCAGGTATGTGTAATAAAAGACTGAACGAGTTATCTATTCCAACATAGACAGATCAACTTTAAAGAACTTATACACGAGTTTGCAGCAACCAAAGGGAGACGGAAGCAGCTTCATTTATAACTGGTGAACTTAATTTCTCATTACATTACATAATTTTAGGTATAGCACATACAGAAAATAAACTGTTTGTACTATATTTTTATTATTGATTTTTATCCTTCGCTTTTTATTTCAGTATGTTCATTAGTTTTTATATTAGCACGTAAAGATACTACAAACACTGTTTTTCTTTAGAGAAGGGCGCACATAAAGTTTGTGCCTGGGGGCGCCTAGGAAGCTTAATCAGCCACTGATATTAACAATACAAAGTCTTATTACAGAAATCAATTGTGCAAATAAAAATAAGAAAAGGAGTTTACTGAGAATTATGATTAGGTACGTAATTTATAATTCTTAGTATTTTATATTATCTAATGTATCCATCCATACCTGAGATAAGCTTGAAATGTGTAATTGTCCCACATATTTTCATCCGGTAAAGACTGATCCCTTTCTCCATTTTTGTATTTACTTTGAATGCTGTTATTACAAAGATGTATTGATTCATGGAAATTACTCAGATTATAAGACTGAGAACAAAAGCGTAAGTAGCTTTCCCTGGAAAGAACAAAGACAATGTGTTAATATTTCGATTGTTTTGTAGCATAAAATGTATTATTGGTGTTCTGTACTGTGGTCAAACAGATAGAATTCAGGATAAGATTACAGTGGATATTCAATTAACATAAAGGCAATACTTATTTACATGTTAAGTAGACACATTCTCGCAAGAAATCTCGTTGTTGTAATGACTAAATTTTAACCGAAAGCGTCAGGTACTTCAAGGCAAATTTAACTCTCTTCATGATCTAGCTCTTTCGTTGTTTTTTTTTGTCTCAGCGTACGATTTAACTTCCTTAATATTGTAAAAGAGCTGCCTTCGTTCTTTCCTCTTTTTCCTTCATTTACTTAATTGAGGCGATATATGCGTTAACCGATCTTTTATATTTTCTTTATTTTGTCTGGTATTCTCAAACTCTCACCACTTCGTATTATGTATATTTTATGTCCTACTAATTATTTCAGTTCTGTAGTCCACAATTCCCCCTTAATTTCTTCATTCCGCTGGGGTATTTGAGCATCATTCATAATAGGGACTATTTACCCTTTATAAATTCTGTATTTATTGAAACATATAAATATTAAGTATAAACTTAATTAATAGTTAGGTTTATAAAATTCAATATGTCCATGTTTAAAACCCTGCATATTGAGAAAACACAACTTGTCAAAACAAACATGATGAAGCATTAGGCAAAAACGGACATTATAAGTCGTACTTTTAAGACTTCGTCGAGTAATACAATCACCATGTAAATCAAAGGAAGGGGCATCCAGATTCCAGGCGGATACAAATCTACACCGTTAATTTAGGTGGACTTTGAAACGGCTTATTTTAGGTAGAACGTCTATGACACCACAATCACCGTAAAATAGTAGCATAGACCTCATAATACTAGACTTAGCACGCTTACCCAGTTCTGGCTGCGCTAAAACTAATGCATTTTTGTTCAGAGCACGTGATTTTGAATCCATCCGCTAGGTAGCTCTGCCATAGACCTCATAGTAGAATATAATGTCTATGACAGAGCTACGTAGCGGATGGATTCAAAATCACGTGCTCTGAACAAAAATGCATTAGTTTTAGCGCAGTCAGATCTGGGTAAGCGTTCTAAGTCTATCTATTATGAGGTCTATGATAGTAGCTTTCACTTTAGTCTTAAAAATGGAGAGCATGGGTTAATTAATTGCTTATATTCCTTAATATGTTATATTATTTGAATCTCTGAAAATTGTTGTGCAAAGAAATTTTCCAAGTTTTATTTCTTTACAATTATTTTGTTGACTTATTTTCATAAACAATACGAATATAAACATAATTAGAAAAATATGGAAGAATGAAGGAATATATTTGGTTATGGAAGAGATGCAAATTATTGAGAAATAGAAAATTCTAAAGCTTATACATTTCTTTTTCTCTGTAATATTACTTACTTGTACATCCAAACTGTAAGTGGTTGCACGTCAGTAACAAGAAACCATTGTCTGATATCAAATTTCGTGTCACCTATTAATAGAGGACGTTCTGAAATATATATATGAAAAAAAAAATAGATTAAATTAGTGTATGAAAAATACAAGCCTAGCTTACAAATAAATTATTTCTATAATTCAGGGTCCGGCGGGAAAATCTGACATTTTTTTTAAAATCATAGTACAAGGTTGTAATTTGATACAAAACAAAAACTTTTCTTTTAACTTACAGCGAATTAATGCCATTTATGATTGATAATGAAAAAAATGGATGAAGAAGGTCTACGTATCGGTATTGAAAATGTCATCATTCAAATGACCACATTTCTTGCGAACAGACACTCGCAGCCGGTCACTGAAATTTCGCACAGCACGTTGGACCGTATCTCGTGGAATTGCCGCTATTTCCCCACAAATTCCTTCAATTCTTGTAGTGCGAGGTTTGTTCATGGAAATTTTGCCTTTGAGATAAGCCCAGAGAAAATAATCGCATGGCGACTTGTCCGACGAGCGAAGTGGTCATTTGTATGACGTCATTTTAAGACTTTTTTTTTTCATCCATTTTCTTTCCATTATCGTTCATAAACGTAATTTAATTCTCTGTAAGTTAAAAATAAAATGTTTTGTACCAAACTACAAACTTGTACTTTGATTTCAAAAACCATCAGATGTCCCAGCCGGCCCCTGTATTGGACAGTGACGAAAATGGTAGAAAGAGCTAATTTGTGTAAGATTAATTCAGTTGCGGTGGGGACTTGACTAATGAAAAAGCGATAGCATTGTTAACTTCCGAATATGCATATACTGTAGGCCTAAGCTACTTCAAGAAGTTTGCTTTTATTGTGATTAATGTATTCATTTATTTAACGAACTCCAAATACACCTAAGACATTGGCATAAATACTTTTTGGCACAAAAAAAAAACAAAAAAAAACTGAGAGGGGCCTACGTTGTCAAGTAACCCACTTGCCAGTGTTACCAGCCTATTTTCTATGAAATTATCATTTTTTAAATTGCTTCCATTATTTTAGTCATAGCAGCACCAAACTTGGCATAAACATTGTTGGGCCCAATGGGAACATACTGCAGATGTTCCCGCTTCCCGGTAGCACCGTTTTCAGTGTTGCTAGCCCATGCAAAATATCTATCTCATGAACCATAAGGTGTAGACATGCATGAGGTGTCGTTCGAAAGGTCTTAGCTAGACTAGCTCAGAGACCCTGGAATCGTCTTGTTTGTTTTAGTGGTTCAGTGTTGCCAGCCCATTTTCTAAAAATATAATTGTTCAAATTGCTTTCATTCAGTTAGACCTAGCTGCGCCAAACTTGTTTTTTTTTTAATCGTTACGTGAAAAACTATTAATTTCGTATTCAGTAACTTCCCAACGCAATGGAAAATTAGTTAACATTATAATTTCAGCAGTAGGCCCTAACAGTAAAACATCTTTAAGAATGTACATATCCTAAGAAATAAATTTCAGTTTACAAAATCAAAAAATCAGTTTGAAATAAGACGACATTTTTTCAAAAGTACTAATAATACAACGGAAAACACTTTGATCTCCTGATTTCAGATGGAAACAAGTTTTGTTGGAGAAAAAAAGTCACTGAAAGTTTTAGTATAGCAACAGTATGTCCGTACGGACTATATTACTATTATTTAATGCAGTGTTGAACAACATGGTGTCAGACACATCAATACAAATGTTTCACTTCATTAAAACAAAATCACTTTTATGTTCATTAAGTGATTTTTGGCACAGGACAGGATAACGAAAGGAAGAGGATCCAGGAAGGAAATCGGTCTGTTTGAAGGTATTATCCAAACATTCGCCTGGTATGAGTGATGTAAAATCCTGAAACAACTCAGTCATAATGTTCTGGTGTTGTCTTTCCGAAGTTCGCGACGTTATCACGTGGAAGGATGTATCTGTATGTTTCAAGAACTATACAGCGTGATTATAAACTACACTGACAAATGTCAGGAGGTATGATTCCTCACATCAAAACAAGACGAAAGTTCATCTGACAAATTTTCGAAATATGTATAGTTTCGGAGCTGCAGGGTTCCGAAAACGTGGGAAAATGAAATTTAGAGCTTCATACTTGTAACCCGACGAATAGTAGAGCTGATGCGACATGGAATCTTCCAAGACCTTAACTCTGCACTACCTGAAAATGCATATTTCAAAATTCCGCTGTGAGCGCGCAAGGGATTCCTCAAAGCAAGTAGGGAATTCTCAGAAATTCTCCGAAGTAAAGGTGGGTCGAAAATCGAAGTGAGCTTGAATGGGACGTCTTTTCAGCAGGAAACAATAATTAATTTGTGCCAAGTCGGTATCTCAAGTAGATTCCATATACTGAACGATTTTCTAAAAAAAAAAAAAAAAAAAAAAAAAAAAAAAAAAAAAAAAAAAAAAAACCTGTGGTTGCACAACAAACACGTTACAGAAGTAAGAATTGCATATTTATATCTCTTTTTCAAAATAACGTTGATTTCGTTTACATTTATGACACACACACACACTCACACACATATATATCTATCCCATAATTCTTTTGATACGTTTTTTTTTAAGTTATGTAGTTGAATGTATTAATTCATTGTACGTTTCAAGCAACTGCTTTTTAACACTGTTCACACCGTAATTTTTGGTATTAACATTTACATAGTGTAAATTATTTTTCGTCCTTGTCTCATGATTGTGAAAATCTGAGTTTTTCATAAAGTGGATATTTGAATAAATACCTTTCATATATAACTTGAAAACATATATACCTTTCCTATATTGTACATCATAATCTATTGGTAGTATTTTCGTATCTATAAATTGTTTGGACGTTCGATAGTAGTATGGTAAACTGTACAGTACCTGAATTGCCTTTAACCTTTGACTTAGTGCTTTATTATATTGGGTGGTACTAAACCATAAGATGGAAGGATAAGCAAAGTGACTATATATCATTGCATAGTATATAATTCTTTTCTCGGTAAGTGTTAAAATTTTAGTTAAGCGATTAAGTGCTCCTACCACAGGTGAATATTTATTATCTGTTTCACTGGCTCATTCCAATTCAAGTGTTGATCGATAATTACTCCTAGATACTTAATTTTACTGACTGTTTCGAAGTCAATATTGGATATTAATACTTCATCTTCTGTTTTTCTTTCATTTCTAGGTCTATGAAATATGATGTATTTTGATTTACTAGCATTTAATACCATTTCATTTTCAAGGAGCCAACTTTTCAAGAGGTTTATATCAAAATCCATCATTCTATATATTTCGTCAATTGAGGATGCTGCATATGGTAATAATGTTAAATCATCAGCATACATATATAATTTTCCTAGAGATTCTACTCCACTTATATCATTAATATAGATTAGGAACAGCAGTGGTCCCAAAACAGAGCCCTGAGGAACACCGCAATTGACTGTCATCTTGTCACTGACTGCATTATTAACAAATACAAATTACTGCCTGCCATTGAGTTAATTTCGGGACCAACTTAACGCTATTCCACGTATACCATAATCATGTAATTTTTGTATCAAAATATCGAACGCCTTTCTAATATCTATGAATAAGGCTGCAGTCGCTTTACCTTCATCAAGTTTATTCGCTACTTCATTAACAAAATCTATTACCGTGCTTTGTGTACTTGATCCCTCTCGAAACCCGTATTGATGTGTATAAAACAAGGTTGTAAGTATGCATTTAATTGACCATACACAATCTTCTCTACTATTTTGGATAATACAGGTAGAACTGATATGGGTCTATAGTTATGAGGGTCTGTTTGTACACCTTCTTGATATATAGGTATTATTTTGGCTGTTTTACATTGGATAGGTAACTGTTTGAAAAGAGTACTTTATGAAGTCAGCAATATATGAACTAAGACTCAATTTCTGTGTGTGTTTTTTTTTTAAAGAATATTCGTTGACAGGGAGCCATTAATTTGTGAGTTTATGTTTTTCAGTTCATTTATTTACGTTTATTAGTCCAGTTATTTATTTATGTGTTTCAGTCCATATAACATCCACTTCTATCACCGGAAAAAGATTAAAAAAATTAAATGTTTCATTTAAATTTACAACATTATTATTTTCTCGTAGGGTACGGTACACATATGAGTGTCAAGAGGCATATTGTTTAAAACCCTCTCTTTAATTTCAGTATAGTATTTATTAAAACATTTGGAATATATTCTTGTTTTGTTTCTTTCTTATCTATATACTGTTTGTTTATAGTAGTTGACTTGTTTGGACAGGAATTTGCTTCAATTTCTCGAATAGTTCTCCAAAAATTCCTGTATTTACTAACCTTCTCTTACGGTATTTATTCTTTAACATTCTGTTTCGTCTAGTTACTTTGTTTCTAATTGTACTCATCTCTTAGAATTTCATTCGGTGGATATTTCTTAACAAGCCTGCGTAAGAAGTCTCTACGCTTTATTACCCATAGGAGAGCGTTAATTACATATGGGTGTTTTTTTAATTTTATTTACTATTAATAAATTGATTTCCACTAAACTGTGATCTATTTATACCATCATTTATGTAATGGTCATAGTTATTGTAATATTCGTCAATATTGTTCCCCTGAAAGGTGAAGCTAAAATTTTCAAATTAATGTGCCAACCTTGCATGGTCAATATGGACGTAATGTCTTCTACATTCTTTACTTTCCTTGAACATTTTTACTGGATTTTGTATGTTCAATATCAGCAAATTATGATCTGATACTAGACTGGATTTTCTTTACTGTTAAATTACGTCTGTATTCGTTTGTTAAAATATGATCAATTAATGAGTAAGTGCTTTCCGTAATTCTTGTTGGGTATTTTGTATTTAGTTGTGTTAAATAGTTTGTTGCCAGGAAGCTTTTATACAATACCGTTTTCGTTTTTATGTGTAGTAAGAGTATCAACATTAATATCGCCTATTATTATAGTTCTTCTCTTGTTATATTTGGACGCTAAGTACTCTAGATCAATTATGACATTTTCAGTCATTTTTTCTCGTTGGATTATATATCACAATTAATACGAATTTTAAATTTTCAACTATTTATTCTACAACTAATATATCATGCACATTTTGGATATACTCTAGGATTATAGCATCATAATTATTTTTAACAAACATTGCCACTCCACCTCCACGATGCATTGCTTAGAAAATATGACTTATAGTTTGCTATATTATACAAATTTTCTTCATTGCTATACAACCAACTTTCAGCTATTACTACAATTTCAGTATGGTGCAACTGCTCAACCAAGATTTCAATTTCTGCAAAGTTTATTGTATAGGCTACGTGCATTCAGATACAAATAGTTAAAAAATAAATTATGTTCATTAATATTTATATCGTTATTTAACGATGTATATTCTTCAAGACTTTCATAATATTTTTCATTTGTATACAAATTGTAATTATCAGTCCCTAATGATACATATATTCTTGTTAAAGCAACGGGAACGTACCTTCACTTGGACTCACTACTTTATCGAAATTTTTATTTATTTCTCATCAAAGAGATTGAATATCATTGTCCGATTGGATACTGAGGATTATGTATGTCATCTTTTATTTCACGGGAAATCGTTTAATTCTCGCTCACTTCGTCCTGCCTCTACTTCAGAAATATACCGGAATCTCCTACTTCCTTTGGGGAATTCCTTGAGATCCCTTTGCGAAATTTTGAAATATGCATTTTTAAATAGAGCAATTTTAAAGCCTTTGACGATACCATGCCGCATCAAGTCTACTGTTCGTGGTGTTAGAGATATGAACCTCTAAAATTCATTTTTGCTTTTGACAGCCTGTAGCTCCGAAACTACGCACATTTCGAAAATTTCGTCTTGTTTTGATGTGAGGATTTACCTCCCAAAGTTTGTCGATGTAGTTAAAAAAACACACTATATATACAGATGCTTATCAGAATAATGGAAACACCTGAACGAAAGTGCAACTTACCAGATTAATATGGTGTCGGGCCACCTTTCGCCTTCAGAACAGCCTTGATGCGACGTGGGATGGAGACATAGAGGTCGTGAATGGTAGCAAGTGGAATATTACACCATTCCTCGTGCAGGGCATCGGCCAGTTCTGTGAGAGAGGATGGAGGTGGAAATCGTCGCCGGAGTCGTGTTTCCAAGATGGACCACAGATGTTCAATTATGTTGAGATCTGGGGATTGGGCGGGCCAGGGGAGGTGTTGAACTTCATCCCGATGTTCCTCAAACCACGCTGCAACAACTCCAGCTGTGTGAATGGGTGCATTATCATCCTGGAATATGGCGTCATTGTCCGGGAACAACATCCGGACCATAGGATGCAAGTGGTCTCCTAAAATTGCGACATAATCGTTGGCAGTGATGCGTCCGCGAAGTGTGACCACAGGACCCAATGAAAACCATGATATTGCGGCCCACAGCATCACCGTGCCGCCGCCATGTTTTAAAGTTGGGCGGATACACTGCAGATCATACGCTTCTTTGGGCGTTCTCCACACATAAACACGGCCCGTGGTTTGGAATAGGGTGAATGGTGACTCATCCGACCATACCACACGTTTCCAGTCGTCAACGGTCCAAGTTGCATGGTCGCGGCACCATTTGCGGCGTGCTAAAGCGTTCTGGTCCCTGATGAGAGGTTTGGCCCGTGCAACACGACCCCGTAAGTTCATGTCATGTAATTCGCGGCGGACTGTGATTGTCGAAACAGGTTGGGGGAGGTGCTGATTGAGTTCCTCCGTCACTTGCGCCGCAGTGGCACGACGGTTCCGCGTGACAATGTGCTTTAATACCCGGCGTGCCCTGTGATTGATGCTTTTCTTCCGCCCACTGTTCCGCTTCCCCGATGTTGTTTTCCCGTGTGTTGTGTAGGCCGTCATCACCTTCGAAACTGTCCCTGGCGACACACCTAACACACTAGCCACTGCCGTCACACTCACTCCACATAACCGCGCACCAACAATTTGCCCTCTTTGAAACTCTGAGAGGTCTCCCATTTTACACTACCTCCGTCTGCTGCAGCCACTGCACACTCCTGTTCCACGACGCCTGACGTAGTATGGAGACCGACCTAACACACCACCACCACCAGTCCGGCGCTGCTGTCGCCACGACACCACTGCCAACCCATACATCTGACGTGTTGCCAACTACAGGTGTTTCCATTATTCTGATAAGCATCTGTATATGTATACATGTTTGATATTTTTTGCTATTATGTGACATCCAGCGAAATATTGACGTACGCAGCACTGTTAGATGGTAATAATACGAATTCACCAGTGGAGATTGGTTGCATTCAACGCAGTGAGGTGCTCTGTGAACAAGAGTTTATAGAACTAACAGGTTGTCTGTCAGATTCAGGTTTCGCAATTTTGGTCTATCATCTAATTCTAATATCTTGGTTTTCAATGACATCACATCTGCCAACCTATAGTTTGTTCTATAAATCTTTGCTCACAGAGCAGCTCTGTACGTTGAATGCACCCATTGAAATATGTAGGGATCAGATTCTTAAATCTATCATTAAATACCACACCGTCAGTTACAGACTAGAATGAGTGTTACTTTAGAATAGCAAGTAAGAAATCATATGACGCAGAAAATTACTGGTTAAGCGTCTCTCCCAAACAATGGTTGATGGGGCACCTCCCCCGGAGATAACTTAGGCACCTCTCCCTTTTTGCCGGAGGAGACGCCCCACACTTAGTGGTTTCTCCCTAACTGCCAAACATGGACAAAAACAGAGTAACAACTGACAACGGATCTCCTACTTACCGTTTTCACCACTTCAATTACAGAAAAATAATTAATTAACAATATATTTACCTGAAGATTCCGTATTATTTAATATTAGATGATGATACAAAAATATCATACCTACCTATATTCGCTAAAAACACAAACTTAACAACAACTAAACAAACACCACTCGTCCCGCTGCTCGACACAACGGACACTCACATTTAATTGTTTGAATTTCTATCGATTAGCTTTCGAACTACAGTAACTGGAGCATTTTTCCCGGTGGGGCATCTCTCCTGGAATCACCTTATGTTCTTAAAGCGTGAGTTATATAATGACAAAAGAATTTATTTTACTTTTGTAATACTCACCTACATACTTCTGCACCACAAACTTTGCTGAATGCTGTAGAGATGTGTTTAATTTACAAAGTACGTTGTCAATATTTGATACAAGACTTATACCCCGACCTCTTGATCTTGCTCCTGGCTTCATTATCCAAATATTTAGGACGCCATCTATGTTGAACTGAGGCCAAAACGGTTTCACTTTATCAAGAGTGCTCCTTATGTTCAGAAGTGCGTCCTAAAGAATAGAATAAAGTTTATAGTTGTGAACAGAGCCTAATGTATGAAACGCATAAAATATGTAGATCGCACCTTCTTCTAAAAATGATTATTAAAACATAGGACATAAGTGTTCGAAGTGCATATCCATATGTTGGAAGTCCAACTTCCGACTAAGGGCTGATTTTCATCACGTAATAAGGAATCTTAAAACACGTGTTTCAATTGGCTACTCACCCCAATCGCAAGCAACATAAGCTTTCATGAAAATAAGTCCTAATAGTGAACAAAGTGAATAAATTAGTTAATATGATTTCTAGTTCGACTGGACTGACCACAGGTGGAATGAAAGGGATGACAGGAAATGGGAATTAACTATCTGCACTTATTTTATCTATGACACGTTGGTTAAATTCATGGATTTAGATACGGGAGACGGATTGACTGGCCAAACACGATTAAGCTGGGTCAACTTGACGCCAGTTTTCGATTAATCTTGCCTGGTAAATTGGGATTTACTTGCGTCTTATTGGTTGGCCTATGCCTGGGTGTGTGGAAGCAAAGAATGGATAAAGATCTAGCTAAGGAAGAGAGGAGGAAGATTGGAATATTTTAAATACGATTTGTACGGGATGTGATGTTCAGTTGTTTTTATAATCAATTTCACTTCCAGGTGATCATGGCTTATGCTGGCTTCAATTTCGAGTAACTAGGAGTAGATCCGTCTTCCGTATCGAGGTCCATGGGTTAAATTAACTTGGGAATATTATTTATTTATAATTATTATTATTTTGTGGAACTAGTCCTAAGGGAGTTTACTTAGTTGGTAGTGTATGTCCAAGTGTGAGTGAACAGTTGTCATACTTATCCGGAGAATGAGAACGATGTCTGTTATCAAAACGTTCAACGACACAACAAAAGTAGCCTGTTCGAATGCCGGAGAACAACTACGGTACTCAACTATTACATTTGTCTTATATTATGCTGAATAGCTGTTATTGAATGTTAGTGCTCAGCGTATTATTTCATTATGGTTAGTAAATTCTCAAAATAAACCTTACCCAACCAGATTGCGAATTAGTGTGGCGAGGTTTGCCCCTATTTAAGCTTTTGGAACATAGGTTGTAGAGACAGAAATTTTTAATTACTTTGTTTATTCTATAAGCAGTGTATTATCATCGCGCCATTATAACAGGATTACCCAACGACCTCCTTCTTTCATCTTGTCCTCTCATACTCACTCCTATTCTAAATATCATGAAATGTCCTCCATTCCCTAGGGACCAGGTTAAAAACTCAGAATTGGACTCCTGTGATCCAAATTTTTAATAAAATATTCATTACCGATATATCAAGCAAATGGTTCATCATTTGACAAACACTTTATATTTTGATCACATTTTAGTACTTGATAGGAAGATACAATAAAAATTAAAATTTTTGTGTAACATACCCTGTAGAAATTGAAAACTGAAAGTAAGAAATTCTTCTGTTCGTCAGTTTTCTTTATCGGATTTTAAATGAAAGGTAGCCATTAGTTGTCTACCACTCTTAGCTTAGTTGTCCTTCACTGGAAGAAAAAAAAATGGCAGTTTTCCTCCATTTTTTACTTTTCTGTTCTCCACTTGTGAAAGATGACCTGGTAACCCTGATCATAAGCTCTTATTATCTTAAGCATCTATTCTGTAAGCACGTATAGTACGCTATCATAAATTTTAGGGTGGATTAGCATAGATTGGAGACATTTTTCGCAGTAGCACACATACGTTGAAAATATGTGGATTAAACCTTAGTACCGAAACGTTATTATAACGTTGTAAATGTACCGAAATGTCCATAACCATCGCGATCGGGATCTATCCTGGGCAAGATCAAGCCAGTTTTCATCACAAACACTACTTCTCGAAGATCACTTCTATAACATTGTCCTCCCAACGTCGTCTCGGTCTTCCCAACGGTCTCTTTCCCTTCGGCTTTCCAACAAAGATGGAATATTGTGATATATAATTAATGATTCAGAGAACATTAAAAGTACAAAGTAAGCTAGCCCCAAGAACGATGTTATCAGGAAACACAGTTGGTAGACAATCTTCAGAAGGGCGATGTGATATATAATAAAATGGCTCAGAGAACATTAAAAAGAAAATTACAAACTTGAGTGGAGAGAAGAACTGTAAAAACTGAGAGTTAAGAACATTATGGACAGATGAATTATAGTTATAGTATTAGATCAAAGGTAAAGAGAAAATTAATATTGCCTGCAACAAAAATAACCAGTCACTTTCACCAGGACCAAATTGAATTAGAAAGGATAAAAAGCTGTCCTTTAAACAATATAAAAGGACTACCTCCGAAAGCTATGGTAGGTCATTTCCAGATTGGAAACTCACCTGTAGATCCTGTCGCTGAATATTGGAGAAGCTTCAGGCTGTCCGTCATTATGTTCCAAGGAACTCCGAGCAAACTACCGTCATCATAATAGCAATGTCCATAGTTCGAGCCCTGCTCGTCTTCTCAGTTCTGTAAGTATGTGTTTTCCTAATGATCCACTTTGGCCTGGTTTGGAATCTGCAGTAGGAGGTTTTACTTCGTGACAGACCAAATAACTACTTACTATCGAGGGTGTTTTGTCAATTCTAGAATAATGTTTAATAGAGTAACGATTCGTGTCTTGTAGATTGTTAACTTGTAAATAATATGTTAAAGGGACTTGCGTTCTCTTATTAAACACCTTACTTCGTCTTAATTAGAAGCAAAGTAAAAATTCAATTCCCTATTTATTTCTTAATATAATCTTCGTTTTTCTCCCATCCGAGCTACATGGCCTGCCCACCTAAGTCGTCGTGATTTAATTGTTCTTACAACATAGGGTGAGTCGTACAATGCGTGAAGTTCTTCATTATGCAGTCTCCTCAATTCTCCAGTCATCTCGGCCCGCATATCTTTCTCAAAACCTTATTTTCAAACACTCGTAATTTATGTTCATCTGCTAAGGTCGTACTCCGCAACAGTAAAGTATTACCGGCAGAATAACTGTTCAGTACATTTTCAATTTCAATTTCCTTGATATTAATCGCGAGATTAGGAGTTTCTGGACTGAGTAGAAACATCCATTTCTCGATACTAAACAACTTTTTATTTCTTCGGTTACCTCGTTTTTGCTTGTTACGTATGCTCCTAAGTATTTAATTTGTTTACTTTCTCTATGTTCCCTTTCTTAATTGTTACGTACCCCTTTCCGTTATTCCCTGTGTTTTGCCTTGTTATCATGTATTTTGCTTTATCTGTTTACCTGTAGACCTATCTTATCGCACGCTTCTACTAAGACATCGGTGTTACTTTGTATTGCCTCTATATCTTCCCCTATTAAATCTACATCATCCGCGTATACAAACAGTTGATTCAAGCCATTCAACGTTAGTCCTGTTTTGTCCTCTTTTATTTTCTGAATCGCATATTCTAACGCAAAGTTAAACATAGTGGTGACAAGGGATCACCTTGTTTCAATCCGTTGCAAATCTTGAAACTATCTGACATATTATTACCTACCCGTATTCTGCTTATGGGGTCGCTGAGACACATTTTCACAAGTTGAACAAGTTTCTTCGGAATTCCAAATTGTACCAGGATGCTGTATAGCTTTTTCGTTTTGATAGAATCATATGTTTTCTTAAAATCAATGAATAGCTGGTGAACAGTCCCATTGTATTCCCATTTCTTCTCCAAAATTTGTCTCAAGAAGAAAGTCTGGTCCAACGTGGATCTATTCCTTCTAACTCCACATTGGTGATCTCCAATTATTTCAGCTACGTATACACTTAGGCGAGTTATCAGTATATTACTCAGTACTTTGTAACACGTTGGGAGTAACGAGATTCCGTGGTAATTATTACAGTCCGATTTATCGCCCTTTTTATAAACCGGAACTATTATTGAGGTTTTCCATTCCTTTGAAAGCTCCTCCTTTCCCCATATAGCGTTTATCAATTTATGCAGTTCCTTACTTAGTGCCGTTCCTCCCACCTTAATAAATTCGGTTGGAATATTGTCTATTCCCGATGATTTGAATTTTTTAAATTTCTTTATCGACATTTCGACCTCGATCTTACTAGGTTCGGGTATCCACGGTTTTGCGGTATAGATTCTAAATTCCTCTGTTTGTTCTCCATCGCGTACATTAAGAAGTTTGTCGAAATAACTTTTCCACACATCGATAATTTTAGTCGGATCCACCTGAAGCTCTCCGCGTTCATTTCTAATCATCCCTAACCTCGACTGGTAACCCTTTATATATATCTCGTATGTTATTTGTCTTGCTGTTTTCATCTATCTCCTCAATCTTCTACGTCATATATTCTCGATTTTTGTTTCTGAACCTGTACTTTTGTCGTTATCATTAGCCTTCTCGGTCGGAGCATAGAGATTTATTAAAACCGTGTTGCACCATCGGGTACGTATCGTAACGTTCGATAGTCTCTATAAAAACCTTTTTTTTCTTATGTAGATATTTCCACAATTACAGCCCACATATTATTATCACCATATTCCGCAGCTAGTGCATAAATAAAATACGCATTCTATGCTGTCGAAGTATAAAAATCTATCACAGCTATAAAGTGTTGCAATTTAAAAGCAATTAGCTTGGTAAGACACTTTATCCACAGGTGTCCGTCACTTCCTCTGAAAAATAGGCGGTATTGTACCCGCAATTTTTGACAATCAGTAACGTACACAGGAGTTCATATTTTATCTTCGTTTTTTTTCTTTAATTTTAATCTGTTCCCTTCCAAGAACTGGGAGGCAAAGAACCACCCTTCTAAACCCAACCTTTGGTTTTCTACTGCCTCTCAAAAATTGTGGGTACCAAATTGGAATTTTGTATCCACAAGTAAAAGGTACTGTTTTTACAGTGTGTTGGCTCTAAAAATATATACAATGGTGGTCAATCTGGCGAAGCACAGAATAAAAGGAAGAACTAAATAAGTAGAATTTTGTCTATATTGGGAGCATCTTGAAACAGTGAAAGAAAAGATAAAACTGGAAAACAGCACCCTGTACCAATCATATCTTACAAATATTTTCTAGTTTGGACCTTTGGTATCAATACTTTTTGATACCAACATTTTATCGAAGGAAATCCCTAGGTATAAAGGAAATTGACAGTTTTGGACGTTATCTTGCAAACTAACTGAAAAAAACCAAAAACACTCATATTAATTTGTATGTATTTCAGTACGCATTAGGTAAAACATATCCACGCAAATCCAATTGCAGCTATTGTTTTGGGAGAGAAGGTGTGTTGTAAGTTAGTAGCTAAAAATAAGTGTCGATATTTTACTAACCTTGGTAAACAGATGTTTACTTTCAGACACCCCGGCTCCTTCATGAACAGCCATGTTGTACCACATGAGAAACTGATTCCATTGATGCTCCCATATTCGAGTTGAA
Organism: Lepisma saccharinum; assembly: GCA_022664845.1. Lineage (NCBI taxonomy): Eukaryota > Metazoa > Arthropoda > Insecta > Zygentoma > Lepismatidae > Lepisma > Lepisma saccharinum. The sequence continues at coordinate 56,221 of JAGDQP010003168.1, forward strand.
TCTTTCATATCTATATCTTCATGTTTTTGAAACCTCACATATTCGTTTATTCTTTTAATTGCAAATTCAATTGCTTTCCACGGAACCTGTAAAAAACATTCTGTTAATTTGCAGTTTTGTGAAATTACGTTAAATAATCATTAGAATGTAAGGGCTGATTTTCATGAAAGCTTGCGTTGCTTGCAATTCGAGTAAGTAGCAAATTGAAACACATGTTGCACTTACCTTGCAATAAAACACGTGTTTCAATTGGCTAGTCACCTAAATCGCAAGCAACGGAAGCTTTCATGAAAATCAGCCCTAATTCTACATGTTCATAAATGTGTGCATAATCAACTGCATAGCTATTTTATTAGTTAACTTTTCTCATTCATCAATGTTAAATCAAGGCGAAGACTAGTTGATCTTATTTCGAAGAATTATAGAACAACGCGAAAGTAAAATATTCGTAAAATATTGGGCAACGTGCAGAAATTCCAAAGAAATATATTATTATTGAGAAATACAGTTGGTTTCATTCCAAAAAATATAAAATAAGCCGAAGTGTAGTTGTTTTCATTTCTAAGTAAATGTATAGGTTAGCGCCCTCGAGCTCTGCGTAGCGAAACTGGAGTGATCGATTAGTATCGAAGGATACACACCAAAACAAACATTTAACCTCGATCATCCACTTCCAGTCTAAACAAATATGGACCAAATTTTCAGTTCTCAGTGTTTTTTAACTGTGCCCTTCACGTCTATGTACCATGGTGCCACGTACCTGACGGGAGGATAAAACATCTTTCGAAAATATTGGATGGCAGCTGCTCTGCTAGTGTAGGCAATTGATCGTTGGATATCTGGCCGGGGTTCAATTCCAGCCAAGGTGACGTTTGTTATCTTTTTTAAAAAATAACTTTACTTTTTTTGTTTTCACTTATGAATAGTCGATCCCTTTTACTCAGGGTTTAAATTCAGGGTGGACTCGGGAGGGCTCAGCCCGCCCACGGATTTTCTAGGAAGGGCTGACCTACCACTTTTATCGCAAGCTATGGATCTTGTGTTTCTATATATGTATTATACGATTCACACATCTGTCGACCATTATGAGGTACTATTTGGTCAATAACGAATCAATGACTAGGATGGGATTCACTTGTTAGAAAGATAATTGGATGAGAGCCCTCCCACCGATCGGCTTAGAATTTAATCACTACTTTTACTTCCTTTTACATTTTCAACATTGTGCACATTTCACTGAAATAGGTTAGGTTAGGTAAAGTTAGGTTAGATATATTTTCGTTATTATCGCATTTTCAGCATTTTTCCAAATTCACGGAATAGGTTAGATTAGGTAAACTCAGATTGGACTTTTTTTATTATACGCAATGTATGACGGTTCTTCGTAAGTGAAGAATTCCTTCCTCCCGGAGTACCAATCCGTACAATAATTTACCGGGCAGTAATTAAACGTGTACGTCCCACTTCTCTTGAAAAGAGCGCCGCGGGATGATATAGCTTCCGTGATAACGAGCGAGGACAAAGGCAACCCTACTGCTCACCCTTGGGGTCCTGTATAATACTTCCAAACCAGTAAGCCAGTGAATTCCGGAGACAGAGGTTGGTGGAACGGTAATACCGATAATAGGTCCTCTGAGCCCCGAAATACTGTAAAAACGCGCAAAAATCAACAAATAGATGAATGTGTGCAAATGGCGGGAAACGGTCGCAAAGTGCGTGACGAACGTTAAAACACTTGAAAGTGGGTGGAAAACATTGTATTTAGGCGGAAAACCACGTTTTTAGTATTTGGAGCCCCGACTCAAAAATCCACACCACTTCTACTGACTCCGACCAAAATATTGAAAAATATCACTTTTTGTGTGACTTCACGAAATAGCTTAATAGAAATGTTTTCTTCAGTATTCCAATAAATACTAACACTTTCTACACTTTTTAGAATACTTTATTACTATTTTCAGAAATCGAACTTTATCCGGTATTTTGGTATGCCGTCGGTACAAAAGGTAGAACATACATAAAAATGCCAATAAGTTGATATGTTACTACAAAGTAATGAATGTATTTAATATTTGACCTGATTACAGGGCACACACGCGATTATTCTTTTGTGTGTGCGTTCACTTCTGTAGGCACGTGATAATTTTACCAAAAATTGAGTGCGTTTGAATGTGTCAAAACAGGAGTAACATACACAATAATGCACTCTACTAATAACGAAACGATCAAAAATGAATAAAGTTTATCTGAATGCTTTTGACATAAATTATAAGAGATTATCGTTAATGAAAATGTTTATCGGCCGGGTACCCGTAAAGCGTTGAGCCCAACGTTACACAATTTTTACTTAATTCTGCAACTATATTTTCCTTACGCTTTTACGACGTTTACGTACACCTGTGCTCCATGAACGTTCGAGTCCGATGAAGTATATTTTATACTTAACATGCACAACAATATTTATTTTTCATTAACAAGTAACAAGGTTGTACTTCACATTAGTTGACGGAGTACAATTAAATTTCTCGACATTCGGCTTTAATCTCTGAACGTGCTTTGTTAACATATACCCGATAGGCACTGATCAAGAATTGTTATATTATATTTCAAGTGTCACTTTAACAGACGTCCTGACAGTTTGAAGAAATTGTATGCGACTTGTATCACAATCTTTTTAATAGTATTATCTTTACTTTTACGAGTTAGGTTTTCTCTAATATTACTTCAGTTCAATGTACTTGTAGCGCGCGAGTAATTTTATTGTATCATAGTATTACATAATTTACGCTATTAGTATCTTTTTTTATAATACAGGAGTTTTGAAATGACTACTTAGGTTCCGTACAAAACTTTTTTTTCTTTCTTACAATTCTTGTGTTTGCATTGATTTTTTATTTATTTGCTTTCGAGTCCAATGAATGCTAGCTAGTTACGACTTACTTTATTTCATACTCTAATGATGCATTCGAGTTTGTTATAATGAATAATGTTGTCTAGATTTGCTCTACTATTTTGTAATTCAACAACATAACACAAGTAAACCGTACTACTACTACGACTCAAAACTAAATATACCAAAAGAATAATAGGATCCTTTATTTAGTTGCATTGTATTTCTTTAGTTATTGCCCACATAAAAACTATCTAAACGAAGGCAAGGTAGAAACGCATATCGGATAATCGACGACGACGTTAACAATAGCGTCCCGAGCATCAACAATCCGCGTTTAATCACGTGACTTCTTTTTTTGTTTTCAAGAGCACTGTTGACGATATGTTACTGATGCAACGATGCTACACATAATCCGATGTCATTTCACTCGACACAATAAAATCTATTCCTTTCTTAAGCTTGCAAATAGTCACTGCAAATATGTAATTAGATTTCAACAGGTTGTCTATAATTAAGAGAAACGAAAAGGGTTACCTTCAGTGCTGCATACAAGTCGTCCAGCAAAAATAGGTATACATTACTTGTTCCTTTGCGGTGATTATCCCAGCTTTTCGTCCTGTTTTTGTGTTCCTGTAAATCCTTAGAACTTACTGATCCTTTTGCACTATAAGTTTTGTATATATAAGTAATTACACTTGTATAAGAACAGTTTTTTGTCGCTGACGCACATTTAATGTTTCCTCTCCGGTGCAGCGCGCAATGTCTTCTGCTGTATCGCTCGATGCAATGTTGCCAGCTCTCTCGGGCAGAATTGTCCAGCACCACCACAAACATACGCCGGGCGTTGACTCAAGCGTCTCTTCATGCATGCGACGATATCAATGCGTGTCGGAATATAAAAATTTACTTTAAGAATATCCAACTGCACTAAATGTTGTTATAATCATGTGAGGGCGAATTACCTGTCCGTCACAAATGTAAGCACCAAAGATCATTTAACACATTAAAATTTCTCACCCGCACTGAATGAACTCACTTCCTGTGCTGTCGTCACTTCCTGGAGTATTTCTGATACCGAGTCGCTCGTGGTATTCAACGATAAACAAAATTTCCAGTACACAATATTCTAAACAAACTGGAAAGCTAGATTATTACAATTGGCAATATATACTCGCGTCTAAGGAGAGCCCACATGGAAACAATGAGGAATAGAAAGTTAACAGCACTTTTGCGTATCAGGAGCTCTGCGCCTGCGCGAGTGAGCCACGCCTTGTTTCCACGTGCTTTCCTTAGACGCTAGTATATATATCAAAAAACACAGACTAATAAAGTAGGCCTATTAACAGTATGAATAAAATTACACTTGCAGTTTGTTTCTGCTTATTCATTATTTTTCATTTCAGTTTAGTTTACACCCTTTTATCTCACAACGAATTCAAAACTATGCTTGCATTAAGAAATTCCGGTGATTTATTGCTTACCTTCCCTTCTTCCTTGATAGATTTTTCGCCTTCTAGTGAAACCCATTTTAATAAACTGATACAGGCTGTTAAGCGATAGTTCTCTACAAACGCACTGAGTTCATCTGCTTGATCGACATTGAAACATCGAGGGAAAAATGTTTCGGATACTCTTGCTTCACAAAACCAATGTAACTGTTGGAGAAAAGTGCACAAACCAACCTGGGAAAGAATACGAAAAAAATTAATGTAAATTATTTTATAGAAAGAAAAAAGGTCGTGTAAATAATACGCAGATACGAGTACATGGCGAATAGCACCGTTGCTATTAGAATTGCATTACGCATAAAATGCTAGACAAATAATTCAAAATAGCTTGGGTAATTCTGGATAACTATTGTCATCAATCATGGATTTAGATACGGGAGACGGAACGACTTGCCCAATACAATTAAGCTGGGTCAACTTAACGCCGGTTTTCGATTAATCTTGCCTGGTGAATTTGGGATTTACTTGCGTCTTATTGGTTGGCCTATGCCTGGGTGTGTAGAAGCAAAGAATGAATGAAGATCTAGCTAAGAAACAGAGGAAGAAGATTGGAATATTTTAAATAAGGTATTGTACGGAATGTGATTTTCAGTTGTTGTTTTTTAAATCAATTTCACCTTCCAGGTGATCATGTCTTGTGCTGGCTTCAATTTCGGGTCACTAGAGATAGATCTGTCTCCCGTATCGAGATCCATGATGAATGAAATACAAACAATGCTATAATAAGGGCCGCCCATACAATTAATTTTATCTTATCTATAATAAAGAATTATTTTAGCTTTTTTTTTCATTTCAGGTAATATTTGGAATATATTCTGTAAGCCTATTGAAGAGGGTTGTTAGTCTTCAGGAATATTGTGTTGTTTTGTTTTTATTTATTGTGTTGGATGAATGCATCTCACTCTTTTTTTGTGATTATTTTAGTGCTCGTTATGAAGTCTAGTACCCTGTTAAAAAATTTCGCCAGTTGCGTGGAAAAAGTCAGGAATGTTTCCAAAAAATTCAGCAATGGAACGTTAGTAACAAAAATCAGAAACCCTTCAGTTGAAAAAAAAAAATCAAGTAAAGAATACTTAGAAATTTTCTCTACTAACATGCAGGTTCATATTGCGTCTATTATTGAGATTCAAATTGAAATCCTACATAGTAGTAGAGACAGTTTCTAAGTATTCTTTGCTTGAAACTGAAGGATTTTTTGGAAACTGAAGGATTTCTGATTTTTGTTAGTAACGTTCCATTACTGATTTTGTTACAAACTTTGCTGACTTTTTCCAAGCAACTAGTGAAAATTGTTAACAGTGTAATTGAAAGAAATGTAGTCAAGATAAAGCAAGTATACAACTGTACACAATAATTGTTTGATACAATCTTTACTGTATATTTTTGTACCTTTTATGGTTCGATTACCTTTCTCTACCCCCTTTAAAGCAGTTTACTGTGGGGTGTATTTTCCAGATACATGGATTACTTTACGTTAAGAATGTTAAAAATAGATTGAAGTAAATGGGCTTTAACATTGGTGTAATAAATAATTCTATATTTTTATAACATAATACATTTTATACGTTTTTAAGTAGTAAATTTTGGTATAGAGGAAAGGTGTATAAGAATACGCATTTAACGTTGTTTTCCGTTTACCGGGCTAAGGTACCGGGCTAAGGTAAGTATTTCAAAAGCTGCTAAAGAATGATAAGCAATACATGTCTACCGTGCGTATAGTTAACAGGAAATAAAAAGAAAAGAAAATGTCGGGAAATGCATACTCTTAGGCGACCCTCGTACCTCAAACAAGCTTCTCCACTTTGTATTCAATCTTCTTGAAAACCTTCATGACACTTCATTGCATGCATGTATCTACTACATATACAGGGTGTCCCAGAATTCTTTCCATGATTACAAACATTCATAAAGCATAAAATATGACACATTGACAAATACTTTTTATGCCTTATGAATGTTTGTAATCAGGGTAAGAATTCTAGAACACCCTGTACTTCAAGGTTTTCAGTTACATTTTGAGAAACAAAATCGTGATGGTGCGAAATTATCGTTTTCAAAAATGCGTGGATTATATGGCGAAATACTTGCTTAACAAATTGGATGAATTGTATAAAAATGAGTTTTACATTGAAGTACAATTATATATTTTTAGCATATAAACGGAATTGGATAGCCTGTTAACTAGAATAAGTCTAAAGTAGATACTGTTTATCAGAGTACTCTTACCCATCGCATCTACCTCGTTCAGTAAGCTGTTGTAGATGGCAATATGAATTAACTACAGCGTTGGGCGTAAGTTCTCGTTTACTGTTAAGGAATGACCTATCCACTTTACGTGTGTCTCATACGATTCTAGGTATAAACCTTATCTAGTAAACAACCAATGTCATAGTTGAAGTTACAAAAGCTTGAGTATATCCTTCGGACAAAAAGCAGAAATCTTCAGAATACAACACAATCTCCTTAGAGCGACTATCGGGTGAAATGGAAATTATATGAAGCAGATGTCACCGAAATGAGAGTGCTACGATGGATGTGTGGGATAACAAGAAGAGACAGAGTGAGAAATGTGATTGTAAGAGGAACAACCAAGGTTGTAGAGATATCTAAGAAGATACAAGAAAGAAGACTGCACTGTAAGGTATGGGTACATGTAATGAGAAAAACAAGTGACTATGTAGTCAGAAGAGGCAATGGAAGTGGAAGGCAAGAAAGGTAGAGGAAGACGAAGGAGGAAATGGATGGATAGGGTGAAGAATGGTCTCGGAAAGAAAGGTTTGTTAGGGGAAGATGTTCAGGACAGGGCTTTGTGGAGATGACTCATCAGAAACGTCGACCTCACGTAGGTGAGAAAAGACGGAGAGAAAGAAGAAGAGCTACCAATTGTAGGATATTACGTGTGCGTACTCTTAGACAAACTGACTATATGATCCACGTAATAGTATCGTATATCTATTAATCATATAGCTCGTTGATTTTAAATAGCCAATATCCTTATGTATATAGTTATTTGGATTTACTGTGCTTGCTTTTGTTTCTTAAATTATGAAAATTTTTGTAGATTTTTCTGTGTTCATTCAGTAGGACTTTGCTTTGCTCAGCTTAATTACTTGTATGTTCTGTCACACCTATTTTCATCTGTATCTCCCATTATTTTCTGAATCGACTGCTGTACTTCTATCATTTCTAAATGTAGTAGGATTGGTTAACTCGACCATGAAGTTTGGAATATCACCCAAGTAAATTTTAAATAGTAATGCTCCCAGCACAGACCCTTGAGGTATCCCACATGTTTGTAAAGTCCAGTCAGATGGGTAGCACAATAGAATTACAGTTTTATCATTAAAAAGCATTAAAATAGAAATCTTACTTTGGTAGTGAAATAAGAGTTGGGGTATCTGCTGATCAGTTGATCTTTGGTGAGTAATCGCCATTCAAGAGGCTCATGTCTCATAGTCCATATAAGATCTGGTGTTCGGTGGCGAAGAAGACGAGAAATGAGCAAAGTTTCCGTTAGATCTTCATCAGAACTGTCAGACGGTTCAATATAATTGTATGGAGAATCATCTGGAAAATAAATAAATTAATAATATCATAACTACGAATATTTGGAACAAAACTGTTGTGCTTACATTTAATTTTTGTAAGTAACAAAATACAGAGTGTTTGAATATTGCAGTACGAAATAAGATCAATGACTAACATTAGAAAACAAAGCGTAAAGAAAAGAATATGATAGTCTTTTGGTTAATATAATTTTCCATTGTCCATGGAATGTTTGGGATATATTTTTGACGAAGTCGAAAGGTATATAATTACGAAAGAAGTTGCTGCATTGGCCGCTACAAGTGTGTTTTAATGGGTAAGTGCTAAGTGATGAGCCGATATTACATGACTTGAGATAAGTATAAATATTGTTAACTGAAGTATTGTTTTTTATATAACAACTTAGGATTCCTATTGCATAACACTTAAGGATAGTCCTTAGTTTACTAGTTCAGGTTGAACACGTTCCCTAATGAATGAACCACGTCACCAACTAACAGACTGCGATTTGCATACTTCCTCACAGAATCTTGTTTTTATCCATACAGTATGACTCAGATATTTTTTAAAAACGAAAACTACATAAAAGAAACATATTTACAGATGATTTCGAATAAAAAAATATGTAAAATTTGTAGAAAATAGTAAACTATAAACTCTCTCCTTGGCTCGATAGTTCATAAAAGACCTTTGCCAGACTGATTCCGATTAAAATTTTGTGTCATGTGGTCAGTACAAGGATTTCATATGGGCGCTTTATCTAGCTCTGGAGAGCAAAATGCGCTATTTGTTCGTTCAGGTAGCTTCCCATTCGTCATCACGATACTGACTCAATACCAGAATTAGAAGTCCTCATCAGGGATGGAACACTGGACGGCTTGCACGAAAAGCAAGAGAATTAAAGGTTTTGATTTAGACTACAGGATTGCTTTGGGATGAGATTTTGAGAAGGACAAATAGACTTTTGAAATAGATTTAGAAAGACTAGCAGGAGCTAAAAAGAAAATAGTAGGATATAAATTGCGATTAAATGAATCGTAGAACTAGTATGTTTGGTGAAGTGAATAAAAAGAAGCGAATACTCAAAAGTGTTCACTCGCGAGTAAAGTATTCTCTCGCCTATCAGGTGAATAAAAGTTCGCTTTTACTCAAAAGTATTTCCTTCTGTCCATTGAGAGTTTACTTGCAAGTTATTTTATTCACTCTTAGTTAAGTAATTGCTTCTAAGTTCCGAGCATTTACTTTCAAAGCACAAGTATATACTACTGATGGAAAGTCTACTCTCTTTTTCTTCACTTAGTCCCAAGTATTTACTTAAAAATAGGCAAGTATAAGTATTTACTCGTTTTTATTCGCTTCACCCATTATTTTCTTAAATAATTGCAACAACAAAGAGTAAATGCTAATCAATAATCCAGTGAACATTCTAGATTCCATTCAATATATAATGAAGAATGATATTGTGTATACTAACTGTATTTTTTAAAAAAATATTGAGTTTCAGAGAAGAGAAATATCTTGAAAATAATACAGGAAGGGAAAACGAAATAAACGAAAGTCGAGGCTAGAAAATTCACTACTTTAACCAAGATTGAAATAAAGTATAGGGGAAATAAACCATTCTCAGTATTTTTTTATACTTTCAACTCTTATTTTGTGCAGGATCCACATATATTTTTTTTAAACTAACAGCCATACAATCAAGAGAGAAATTAATATTTTTGTGATAGAGAAGAAACAGGTATGCTTTTCTTACGATTAGGTCAAGGCTGTCAAAATATTTGAGGAAAATCATAGAGGCGCTAGAGCTTCCGTTTCTCCATTCCGACGACAGTCACACAGGGGCATGCATCGAAATCTGCAAGGATTTTCAGTTTAAAGCGGCTTCAACTTTCAAGTGTAAGTAGAGTTTTGGAGGCTTTCTATCGCTTTCAAACATTATTTTAAAGCTGGAGCGGCATTCAAGAATTTCGGGTTGACCTCACCATTGAGAAGTTTGACAGAATTTCCGAATGCATTTATTCGCTGCTTGTAAAGACTAAGGCTTAGCCTTTTCCCTTTATTTTCGTCAATTGTGGCGCTCTCTATTGAGAGAACAAAACAAATTGTTGTTTGTAGTTATTTTATACTTAATTTACAATCGTACTTCTGAATTTTGTAGCCGCGAAGGTCGATTTTCCCGAAGTGAAATTTCAATTTGTTTCATCCCGGGAATCAAACCCGTAATGCATTGATTATAAAACGAGAGGTGGGGAAGAATACTAATATGCAATAAAAATTGGAAATATTCCCAGACTCGACACAAGTAACGCTTTAACTTATTTCTTTGCATACAAAATATACTTCAATTTGAGATTTCTCTAAGAATAAATTATAAAATAAAACCAAATATAAATTTTAAAAAAACTTGTCGAGGAAGCTTCCGTTTAAAAATTGCACTAAAACGTAAAAAAATATTTTTTTACCTACGAACTAAGCAGTAGTTCTAAGCCCAGCAATAAAAAGGAAAAGAGATCCTGATGTAAAACACCTCGCAAAGTTTGTTTTATATGGGCCATTTGACCCATCACGATTATAATGCGATGGTACTTAAAATTCACATCCATGCCCCTGTCGGGATTCGAACCCTGGATCTTCGAGGCTTACGGCTCCAAAACACACGGCTACTAGGCCGACTTCTGATGTGGTCTTAAATTGTAAATACGCTATCCTAAATTTTATGACTTGCTTTTTATTAATCTGATGGTTATTATCGTACTATCGAATACAAAGCTTGTCTTCCTTCAGGAATACCTGGAACTAGCACTGCGTAGCCCCTACGTAATATTATTTAACGTTTAGTGGAATTATAAAAAATGAATAATCTCTATTTCAAAAGTTGTCGTTTATTTTATGCTTTACTTTCTAAATATTCCGTGAATCCTTACGTTTTATGCAACCCCTTAAAACAGCAAAGGTTTGTTGGTTGCGTAGCTGCCAGGCGTTTATGGAAGAAGAAATAATTTTTAAAATTTGATTGTGGCCGTCAGATTTCGAAGTTTAAAATTTTTTAGCTCGGTTTTGAAATCAGCGCTACTTAAAAAATACGAATATGAAATTTCACGAAAATTGAATTGTATTAAACTAAGAGTGTGCTCTTTCACAGGGTATTTTGTTATAATGTTGTCTTTCAATAGCTATTTTATTTGTGCGATAAATCCACATAGGTATCGATTAGATGTTGAACGTAGATAAACACAAGTAACAGGTTTCGTAGCAGGAGGAAAGTTAGAGTTCCCTTCACCCCCATTCTCTCTTTCTTCCTTTCTTTCTCGTTATATCGCCCAGATTTATGATTTAATGAATTATCTTGGGTTGGCAATGATGGCAAAACCAGGACGGGACCAAACACTGTAATATTACCCATGGTAGGAATCACTCCCACCCCCAATGTACATTATTATTTTTACATGTGGAATGAAAGGAAGAAAAGAAACATCTGAAGGTATTTTTTTAAAATCACACATGCTGCTACTAATTATTTTAGTGTTACGTCCCTTCATAGCGTAGCGTTTGTCTGTCCGTCCATATATACCAAAAAATAATTCTCGTGAACTACGTGTAGAAAGATACTTAAGCTGTCGTTGAAAAGGTCTTTAGTAGAATAGATCAGATCCGCCATAACCGTTTTGATAGATGCAGTGGGTCAATCTTACAAACCCATTTCTATAAAATTGCTTCCATTTCATAAGACGTGTCCACACCAAACTTGGCATAAATTTTATTCGACACAATCTAAAAAAAAACACTTTAGGTGTCACTTTGATTAAGGCATCCTATTTGTCAGTGTTGCCAATCTATTTAAAAATAACTTTTCAAGTTGGTTCCGTACTATTGGACGTATCTGCATCAAAGTTGGAATAAACATTATTCGACACAATATATATATATAAAACAATGGGTGTTCTTACTTTTAAGGGTCAGTTCTACAATCGACCGCTAAACTCCTAGTCAGCGCTAAGTTGATGCCAAGTCGGATCCTGGCCAATGAGAGTACCCAAAATAAGAGTTGCCTCAACTTAGCGCTAACTAAAAAAATAGAACGACTTGCCACAGGAAATCATTAGCGTACAAACTCATCGAAAAAGTGATATAACAACACTCATATTACCTTGTTTTCTCTTTGTAATAATTTGCACGTTTTACGCACTTTACGGAAATAACTTATGTTATACGTAGAAGAGTCAGATTGTTATATTTATTTTTACGTTACCTAACGCTATCCGGTTTCTCCCATGAGAATGTTCTGTGACGAGTTGCGTTTCTTAAAAATACTAGAAATGTAAGTAAAGGTTAATATTTTAAAAAATCCTAATTTTGTGATGAAATTTATATACCGGGGGAGACTATATTTTCCCTATTTTTATTTTCACTTTCACCAGTAAAAATACAATTATCTACCACTACGTACGAGTTCTTGAAGTAGACTGAGACTAGTTACCTCCATCAAGCTGCAATGCGGCCACTGTCCTTGATCTTCTGATTCTTCGTAAATTACACTTCTCAACCCACCCACGTTGTTTAAGGGCTGTTCGCACCGATTTGAAACGTCCATACACCATAAACACCTTGTGTTCCTGCAAATTAAAGCGTAAAGTGTTTATCATCTTCTACAAAAAATACTAATAAAACTAGTAACTTACTCACTGGTTTGAGAAATATTATCATAATTTTTTATTACTTTAAAAGTGAATACAAATTTGCAGACATGAGCAGTGTCAATGGGATGCGCGGGAAGAATTTATTTTTCTGTCTGGACGTGATTGGAACGCGAAGAGAAATTTTCTTGTAAAGAATCGAAAAACTTTCGGGACGTAAGATTGTGGACAATTACCGACACTCGAGACTTACCGAAGTCTTGAAAATTTTCCAACTCTTGAGTTTTCTCTAGACCTCCTCCATTCCCAATTCTCGACTTCCCCAGTTTTAGAAATTCCTTGAAACTTGGCACTTAACTTTCCGAAATTTGATTTTTTTATTTCCCTTTCCAAAATTTCGTTTACCGCCCCCACCCGTTAAGTGTCGTATAAGTGATTAAAACTATTTTCACAACATAAGGCTACAGGTCACTTCATTAACATTTACTTTGAAAAACGGATATATGAAGGTAAGGACTCTAACCTTATTTCAAGGTAACAAGATCTAAAGTATGTTGGTGTTATTGTTTGAACATGAAAGAAAACTCCAGTCAGATATTCTGGTTAGGATTCAATGTCAGTTCCTACCGATTTCGAGGTGAATGCCGTTCCACTGAACTATCACGCTACGTCTTTAACTGATCCTTTTAGAATGAATAAATCTTTTTCAGTAAGTGCTATCTCAAATGAAAAAGATAATGCGCTTGCGATTATCACTGGGTAGGCTGCAATCTTAAAGTATTCTGCGTACGCCGGCCATTCTGACTAAAAACTTTCACGAAACAAAAATAAGTCATCTAAGGTTTCACTTCTTCAATTCCATATTTCAAACAGTAGTTGCTATCTAAAGGCCTACCTGGTGTTATTAATCCAATTTGTGTAATTTCCAAGTACGGCATTTTGCCTTTGGGCGACAGAGTTTAGGTCGGTTCAAGCAACATTTGTCTTTCACTGCCAGAGAATGGCTATTTGGTTTCAACCAAACTTACGATTATAAATTACATTCTCAACTTTATTTTGTTGTACATCTTCAATAAAGCCATTTCTTAATGTAATACGACAAATAGACTCACTTCTGAGAGACTGACTTCAGATTTTGACTTCAGGACTCGGTTGTCTTTGATCTGGTGATACCACAATCTTTCCGCCCGGTATCTTTGTAGCGTATGTACTCATATGGAATCAGATCTATCCTACTCAGGTTTTAACTATTTTCATATCGAATTTTCACCATTTCTGCACCTTTACTTACAATATACATACTAATATAGAAATTCTCCTTGTTTAACTTTGCTTGCCTCGCCTTCCTAACATATACCTATAATACTTATTTTTTAAAGTGAAATGAAAGGTTTGTTCGGGCGATCTGCTCGGTGTTGCACAATTTGCACTGCAAGTGGTAGTTAGTACAGAAATGACGTCACAGTGTCTATTAATACAGCTTTCGCTTGAACGCACAGTTGTTTATTTCCTTCTGCTAGTACGTAACGACATCTATAATCCCTTCTCTCGCACACACACTGAGAACGCAGCACAGCTGTCAATTATATGCACCAGCTACACTCGCTCCTGAGCAGGAGGAAAAAAAGTTTACACTGGATTAAACTAATTTCACTCACGCCGGCATCCAAACAGTTGAGGTGTAAGCTTCACCACCCACTTAAACGCAAAAGTGTACACTAATGCAACCCGCCCGAACAAACCTTAAAATTAAGTATTCAATTGTGAAGTGAATACATGCAATTGTTATACAACTTACCTGAATAGCTTTGTCCACTAATGATTTAATCTTCTTCAATTTTTCATACGTGACGCTTTGACCCTTCCTCGACTTTCTATTTAAGTTCGAAATACTGGAACTTCTTGGAATCTTAGCTTGGTTACAAATACTGTCCACCTCATTCGATTCCTTCTCTGCGAATATTTCCGTAACACTATCTTTGGTTGAATCTTCAGATTCTTTAGAATTTTGATTCTCTTGAGGATACAGATTCGAGTCATTTTCTTCAATTTTTGATTCGGAACAAGATATTTCTTTAGTCATAGTAAATTTTCCACCTGCTTCAAAGGCATCAACAAAGCTGTTCATAGCTGTAGAAACTTTATTTATTGTTGATTTGCCTGCATTTGTTTCTTGGCCAATTTGGAATTTTGCTCTGAATATTAATCATGCTGGAGAAATGCATTGTTGTGGTAATTTATTCCTGTATGTTTATTTGTTTCGTCGTAACTAATCAATTGGTATGAACTGAGGACTCCATATATATGTGCCAAGAAAACGTTGTCCTTATTACTTCGGATTGTAAGAATTGCCATGGCGAAATAATTCTTACCTCAGGTTCTTTTGCCATTCTGTTAAACTTGTGTTGGAAGTCTCGGATAGAAATTTGGCACCTTAAAAGACACAAATATTAAAGAAAACACATAAACAAACACAACATTACCAAAGCACATTTACACAAATTAAACATCTCATGTACACAATTCTGTGACTGCTCAATCAATCAAATAATAGAAGATAATAACCACATCCTTTTTGCTTTTTAGTGTTCAAAATATAATGTAGAGGCGGTAAATATTTATTAGATGTTTGTATATAACACCAGATATATCGCAAGAGATATAACGGAAACTGTAAATTATATAAGGTAAGTTGTAGATCTATAATTGAGATGGGATATTATATTGCTTAGACGATAAATTTGGAAGATTACGAGAGCAGAAACAAGAATCACTCTCTTAGAGTTGATTTTCATCGGAGAAAAGATGAAAAATTCTACTCGAGAAAAAAGGATGAGATCTACAGTAGCTCTTTTCGATGGGAATGTAGACTTTTTAGATGAATTTACAATATATTGAGATGAAATATTTATCTTTTGAAAATGAAAATGGCCGATTGCTGTAAACCGATTGTGGTTTGCTATTGTTTTGTATAGGATAAATAATATGTCCTATGGAGGGAACTTACATTCTATAGTGGGTTCCTAATCTCTATGTCCATTGTTCCCCTACTGGAAACACATCACGTTTAACGATCTCCAATTCGGCGCTAGCCATTCATATTAAGTTTTAATTCCAAAACTTAATATTTATTTTCTTAAAAAGAAAGATACATTTTTTTATTCGTGCTATAGAATTATTTCTGATAAGTGAAAAAAAAAAAAGATTCGAGTTCACTTATTATTTTTATTTTTAATGTTTAAGCCTAGATTTTTCTAACTTTTCTTATTAATTGCTGGTAATGTTAACTCCAAAATGATTGTGCTATTTAATATAAATAGTATAAAGTAAACTATGACTTGTAACTGTTAGTTTCGATATAATATATAATATTAACATTTTCAATTTTGAAAGTAAATTTTTATCCAAATGGCTTGTGTTTGAACCTGCGTTTAATAAAACTTTCCAATCGCGAATTTTTATCATCACTTTAATTGCTTGGTTTTGTCCCTCTCAGTGTAACGTGTAGACACTCAGCTGCAAAGAAAATAGCGTAGACGAAAATATGCAAAGTAAGAGGAGTTGCACAGTGTGGCAATAGTCAATCAATATTCAATGTTGACTTAAAACGAATGTTATACTTGTTCAGTGTTGCCAAATCCTTTGTCGGCCATTTTCTTTGAATCTGAGTGTTCATCTAGAGCATGAGGATCAAATATCTCGAAGAATTTTGCACGGACGCGTTTAAACTGGGGAGCATCGCCAATGCAGCTGGCAGGTAGTGATGTGAGTGAACGGAGAACCAATACAGGCCAGCGCCTTACAATAATTAAACAATCAAATATAATTATTTTCTAGGCAATTGTTGGTACAAGAGAGAAGTGTTTGCTATAAGTTCTGCTGCGCCTTTCCTCAGTAGCACACAAACGTTGAAAATACGTGGATTAAACGTTAGTACCGAAACTTTATGTTAATGTTGTAAATGTACCGAAATGTACGCCTGTTCAACGGTTTATTCGACGTTGAATAATGTTTGAGGAGAACGATGAAGAAACGGGTTTAGTTGGCCAAAACAGAGCATAAATGCTGTCTATCGGTATACACATAATTTAGTTTCATTTTATCCGTTGCTTTTATCACGATATACGGTGTTAATTTTCCAACAGTAAATAATCCGAGCGGCTGCTGTGGGGTTCGAACACAGAAATGTACTGCACTTCTCGTTGATAGCTCGACGCGTTTACAGCTTATTTAAGAATCTACCTGGAGAGGTCACTACTCTTTTACTGTATCGTTGAAATTAAATGTTCTTTGAAATATAGTTTAAAATTCTACATGTTTTCAACATGCAAATGAAAACATGAAAAATATAGTTATTTTCATCGAATTTGCTTTTATTTATAATGTTTAAGCAATGAAATTAGAAATACAAGTGTGAAACGAAATCTAAGACATAGTATAAATAACAGTTGAAAGTACGCCACATAAACGTCGTATCAACCAAATTATAACTTCGTTGAAATATAGTTAAAAATTCAATCTGTTTTTAACGTGCCCATAAGAACACCAAAATTAGTTTGTGTCATTCAATTATTTATAAATTATATTTTTGACATAACATTAGTAAGAAATGCATTTAACAATATATATTTTACTATAGTTGAAAATAACATATTGAATACACGTTGTATTAACGTCTTATCAACGTAATGACGTCTTCGTTGAAATATGATTTAAAAATAAACATAGTTTTTTTCAACCGATAACGGTTAATCAACGAAATGAACCTAAAATGAACGTTAAAAACACGTATATGTCCTACTAGGGTTCTTTATATGGTACGTTGAGCTCACTAAAAGATTGGTGGTGGTTTTTAACATATACAGCAACTACTCGTGTTTTGGTGTTGAAGAAAGAGTTGACAAACCAGTAATACTCGTAATGATATAGTTAATTCCTTCAGAACTACACGCATATCCATCAATAAATAAATAGATTCCAGTAAGTTAGTGTGTTTTTCTTTAATTTGGATGCAGCTCGTGAAGTTTACAATCCCTGCAAATTAATACTATTCCTACGGCTATAAATATATTTTCTTGAAAGTAACAGATGCTGTCACCTTTCTTTTGCATGAACTATTGAAACCTATACTGTAATTGACCGAAAATGCTATTTTTCTTATTTTTGAAACTACGTGATATGTAGTTGACCCACAGTTCAATAATGATGGGTGTGTTGCAAACCTTCCAGGCGAAATAGATTTCTTACATGGAAACTAGGGCATCAAAACTCCAAAATTTGCAAATGCATCTGTTGGTTCTGTGCGCCTGGCTCTGAGTTTTAAATCAGTGGAGTTCCATTGAAGACCGTACTTCGGTATCTTCTGTATATCATGTTTTTAGAAGTTAGTTAATATGAATTCTGAAGAACTAAAAGTTACGATTGAAAATAAATTGTTTTCTGCTACAAGATTTCTGCATTTTCTTCTACAGATCTTGTAGAAGAACTATTTTTGTAACCATTTCTACTAATGGTTTCAAGCAGCCACAGAGAGAGAGAGAGAGAGATCTGCCATTATAATCATTATTCTGTACCAACCAAAAGAAGATTAATTTAGAAAGTAATGGAACTTATGTGAGAACGATCACTCAATTTCTTTGATTCGTTCAATTTTTCCTTTTTTCTTTCTTTTCTGGTAGAGGGAAGCTTGATCAATAACAACAGCACGTGAAGAGACATAAGTGTGTGTGTGTGTGTTTGTTACTTCTTTGTCTCTTTCCCTAACTGTCCTTGCACTTTGAAGGACAACAAGCATCACGCGAACAAGGACACACTGTCATTTGCAAAATACCGTAATCCGGAACAATTAAAGAAGTGTAATCCGTCATCGATAAACTCAAGGATGAACTCTTTTCCGTAGCGCAAAATATTTCTCTGTGATATATTAACTTTTGGGTTACTACCTCTACTTCCACTTTTACTACCATTAATATTATTACTTCTACAATAATAATAATAATTATTATTATTATTAGTAGTAATAATAATAGTAGTAGTAGTAGAAGGAGAAGGAGGAGAAGAAGAAGAACATACTTTAGTGTGTTTCCGGTCTCTGACTAAAATTCACTACGGATGGCACTTGGAAAATGATGCATGTTTGAACTCTACTAACGTACCCATTTTTATTAAGCTTATTTTTGCCATAGTCGAATGAATAAAAGCATTCTTTGTTTTTGTCTTCTAAGTCTACAAGACGAATTTTACAAAAGTATGACAGAGTTCATGGAATAATATTTTGTTTTCAGTCTCTTTACTTTCTCTTCGATTTCGAACAAACATCACATCAAAAAGAGACCAAAAACTTACATCAGCTCTACAGTTTTGTTCGATTATAAATTAAATTGAAAAAAAAAAAAAAAAATCCGATAGATTGTTCATGAAAAATTTTATTCCCTTTCTTTTATTTAATTCAAGTTACTGTTGTTCTGTGTAGATTTTGACGTGGATACACATCGCATCTCTTAGAGGCGAGGTTCTTCGATGAGAATAACAGTCTAGGAAAAGTATTGGGACGCAAGCATCCAGAAAAATTAATGTAGGTACCATTTCTGAATTCGATTGATAAACCTGCGGAAAACATTAACTAAACTAATCAAAAATGGTCATTCTAAGCAGCCAGTTGTTCAAACTCATTTGATCTCTACAAACAAATTCATATGCAGGGACCTAAACAATTTATCGGATAGTAAGCAAAATTTTTAAGTGGCCTACCGGTTAGGACATTTAATTTTTGCCACTTTTTAATAATGTATATAAACAGACTCGCTAAAATTATTTAAAAAAATTTTTTTTTTTCGTATTTCTTTTGCTGATTTTTATATTATATACGGGCGGCCAGAACGCTGGAGATTTTCTCGCAGTGTTCCCATGCCTGGCGCGCTGAGGGGCATTCAGACTCCTGTCAAATTGAGTACAGTGTTCTTGATATTCCTGGCACCTTGGAAGCTAATGACGGTAGAGCGTGGAACTGAGCACCCTACCTAATTTAGTGTCGTAGGTCGAGATTATGTAGAGCGTTACCTCCACACACCTCCATGTGCCATTCACAGGGCGTGTGCATCGCACCGGACATAGCTTTATCTTTTGTAGATAAGAGATTATGAGAACAAATTTTGTTACTTTCTCCAAGAGCTGCATCCATCAAATCTCGAAGTGATCATTATCGAATGCCTCTGTGCATTACATCATTTTCAAGCTAATGAAATTTATTAGTGACCAAAGTCTTTTTGTATTTTCTAACGCACAGAACCGGAAAGCATTCCAATAGATAGTTGGCATTTTGCTGCTTTATAATCAAAGGGTATCGGATCCATACTCGGTGGATGCACAAGTGATTCGCAGCCTACTTTCCACTGTAAGTCCCGTCCATAGGACGCCATCTTCATCTGATGGAAGGGGTTTATCAAACAATTACCCAGGGGTATTTGGGTTATACGTAGAGTTGCCTCAGGGCAAAACGCTTCATCATCATGTCTCAAGAAATGCAAAACTGTCAAGGACAACAACATAAGCTTTACAGAAGTATATTCCTTGTTTTTCTTATTTTCATCTAAGCGAGAACTTCGCCGTGCTCTTCCTGTATTTACATGCTAATAGCCGAAATCTGTCTTTCTCCAAGTTAAACCTGAAGTGGTCAGAAAAGCTGTAGTGAGAGATTGTGACTTCTTAAACTTTCCACAAATGTTAAACAGTTTCTCAGGATCCAATTTCGCGTTGAGATTACATTTGCCTATCAGAACTTTTACTATCCGATGCCTGTTAACTGGTGGTGAAGGCAGCTACAACGAGTAAGTTGTCAGATTCGATTCCTGGTCAAGTCACTCAACATAACTGAAGTTTCCGAAGGTATATCCTCAGTCCCACCAAATTATTGGAGAAAGGATTGGTAGAAAGAAAAGTACCCCTCGCCCGTTACATTGCATCCTCTCTCAAGAACGCCTCCCTTAAAACTAATTGAGTTATGCTTTGATCAGAAATGCTAGTAAGACCCACTACATAAATGTAGAAAGGAACAATATTTTCTTCCCGTTTCTAAAAGTACATTTCTTATACTCTTATATAAAAGTACATTACTCTCACAATTTGAAACACGCTGTAATATAAATTTCAGAATCTACTTACGTGTTGGGTTATGTCTTGTGGTGTTTCCCAGTTTATGTAGAGCATATCGGTGCAACACTAACTGCACAACCATAAACCATGACAACTAGCAAGACATACACATGGGCAGTGTGTTCTCGTTGTACTGTCTTCGAAATCTGTTCCGCTGGTAATTGTCGGAAACTATGTTCAAGTGTTGCCAGCAGTTAGAAATCAATATTGAGGACAATATGTGAATGAACTCAACAGGTTACATAGTTCTGTTTGCTTATCGTTACGCCGGAAATCGATTCTTTCTCTATACACGTCGACCGTTTGCGCTCTAACCGAGATTCATCAATGTCGATTCAGTCATTAATACATCCAAGAACTGCTTTTAAACTATCAAAAATCATTTTTTTTGGAAATAAAAAACTGTAAAGATTGAACACTAAATGAGTAACATTGAATTTCTACGTTGAGACATGCTTTTCATTTTATTGAAAGTTATACTTTCTTTTTTAGTATTATTTTGATTAAGTAGAATCGCACAAACCACATAGTTCTGGCAACCTTGATCCCAATCGTTCCACGAAATGCACGACGCGTACCTGTCACCATGGAAACTTGAATCGGAGAAGTACGGAGTGGTACGACCTTTTAGAGAAATTAAGTTTATTTATAGTTCAGTGTTCCCAATTTCTTTTAGTAAAGCACAAGCATTCTTCTAGATGTGAATGATCTGGTTATGCCACACAAATGTTTTTCACCATATCTTCCTTATTATGATTTCCATTTTATTTTATTGAAGAGATTACTTTTCCTATAGACCTAAATTACTCTTTGTGCTTGCTTCATTGATCGAGAAGCATGTTAGCTGATACCGCTTGTCGTTGCAACGTGTTGAAATTTCCAGAGGCTTACTAACAGTTCATTTGGTCATAACAAAAAGTTTGAACAACACGCTAACCACCAAAAAAGCTTTCGTGTTTCTAACGCTCACGATAAAAGCCACTCCAAGAGCGATTTGTCTTAAGATTTATCCAAACACTTAAATAATAAGGAACTTTAAATTTCTGAGTACCAAGTTCCTTGTATCACTTAATTTCCAACCTTTTAATAAGTTGAAAACTGAATAAACTTTTCTTTGGTGGCCGAGATTAAATTTCAAGGGGAGAGAGAGAGAGAGATGTCTTTTATGGTATAAACTTTCCGTCTTGCTGTTACAAGCAATCTTCTTTATTTATAGACTAGAGCAAAGTAGCTCGAGACATTTTACATGTTTGCCTGTAATTGTATATTAGAACGTCCGTTTCAAAACAAGGTTAGGAAAACAATTTTCTAGTTAGATTTGAAATAATCTTTGTTCTTTAGATGCCTTTGATTCAAGCCGGGATAGAGGAGGGAGAAGACGTGGGAGGGAGGCTAGGTGGTGTGCTGCCCAGGTTCTCTCTGGTTTAAAAGGTACCAACTCGGCATTTTCCTGGTGCGAATAATGAAAAATTACAGTCATGATGGCCGGCCAGTTCCTGCCAACGCTTTTACGACCGCTTTGTCCAATGTATTAGTGTAGAAATTACTCACAAAGTGCATTGAAAATACTCAAGTCAAATGAATGTATGTATGTACTGTGTTGTATTGTTTCTATCTTCTATATTTAAAAAAGTAGAAAATAAAATAAAATAAAGAAAAAAAAAGGCCAATAGAAGAAAATGGTCCGGGTAATAAGTAGAGACCAGGTTCTTTCCCTCCAAAGGCACCTTAGATTCAGGAACAATCAAAGGAAATAGTTCACAGTTGTACTGGAATTCCCAAGAAATAAGAAAAACTGCTGTTCTATCTGATGTGGTAGAATGGGATTCTGAGAATTCTGATAAAACTAAAATAATAATAATAATTTTGTTTATGCATGACTAAAAAAAAAAGCATGGGGAATGCTGTCATATACAGTCACTTTATAAATGCTTGAATTGGCGTGCCACATGTTTTTCGCTTTAGTCATGCATAAACAATTTTTTCTTAAATTTTTAGTATGAATTATTTAGGGAAAAGTATGTCCTTAAAAATTTTTTTTCTCTCTCGAGTTATTTCGGTGTTCGAATGCTTTTTCTCCAGCTGATATTTTGTCACTCAAATCCTAAAGTGTTCTGCAACCAGTCAAACGCAACATCGTTGCTGACTAGTGTTTATTTTGGGATAAAGAAATTCATATTAAAGAAAAATATGCTTTAAAAATATAGAAATATATGAAAGTAACAATAGAATATTATATTGTCATCCGACTTACGTCGTTGTGCAAATTTTCATTATTATATGACGTCGGGAAATGATTTGAATTAACGTTGCAAGATTTGAGGACACCACGAACCATTGCAAACTAAAGAAACATTGTAAAAAGAGCTATTAACAAATAAATAAACAAACAAACTTCAGTCCTACTGAAAAGGCCATTTTTTTTTGTATTTTATGTATTTAAGCTAATACGTCTTCTTTTACATGACGAAGTTAAAGTCGTTTCTACTCTGGTTTTTCAATCACACAAGCGGCAACACAAGACGGTCGTTTCTACATGGGCGTGCCTTGTTGATCGGTGCCCATTCGTGTGACACCCGTGTCAATTTTTTCACTTTACCGAATTGATTTGAAGCATGTAAGTCTCAGACAAGGAGGCAAAGATAGAGAGAAGGCGTCGGCCAGGGCCTAAGTTGAAGGTACCATCCCGGCATTGCCTAGTGTGACTGAGGAAAACTTTGGAAAAACATGTCGGGATAATCAGTCTGTGAAGTTGAACCCACAACCTCCTGAATACTAAGCCAACGCTCTACCACTGAGCCATGGCCGCTTTTTTCAATGTTGTAACTCCAGAAGGAAATTTCACATATCACCGCCCGAAGGTGGTGTATTTATTAGTCGTACCTGCTGCAAGTGTGACGATAATGTTATTCGCAGCAAGATGTGCAGAATTCAGAGTTTGAACTCGTACAAGAAAAGCACTCGCAGTTGTGTGTTCTTCATCTTTCACCTTGACACGGCCCCCTTCAGCAGCGCTATACCTAATGGTGAACTGAATATCACAGCCTTCTCCTCCATGCTAATGCCTTGTTTACATTACTTCATACCATGGTTAACCCTAACCAAGATCATTTTAGTAATGTAAACGCCAGTTACCGTTAACACGGGTTTCAAATTTAATCAGCGTCAACTTACGACGGTTATCTTCTTACGTTAGTTATCTAAACGCAAGATGGCCGCTAAGCGCAGCTCACTTGGTGAGTTTATTTCTTTCGTTATCGAAATATATAGCATCCTAGTGGTGCGTATCACTTCAATAGTATAAAAGAATAATGGCAGAACTAATCTATAAAATGTTACGCTACAATCAATTCATTTGTGTTCAGTATTTTATAATTGAAACATCTACCGTGTAACCTTAGAGTATGGAAAAAGGAGATTTCTTACTCTAAGCCTGTAACCTGTTTCTCTACTGACAATGGCAGTATAAGCACGATAACCAAGTTAAGCTGCGTAGTCTATACGGAGTTATTTCAACCATGATTTTTACCATGTAACAATCTCAGTAATCTAAACAAGGCAGAATCCACATTCATGTGTACACATGTTGACGAACGCTTTCACAAGACCACGACAAACTTCGATCGTTCCTTTGCTATTCCGAAAACATGTAATACTGTCTACAAAATATTTTCGTTCTTTAGAGAATATTATAAACCATTTTAATGCAATATCATCAGAATCAATCGAATAGTAATAAAGTAAATACTTTCTAAAATATATACATTTTTTTTCTGAATCCTATATGGCAGGGGTCTTTAAATGGTGGTCTTCGATCCGGATCCGGGGCTCGAAGTCTTCTTTCCCGGACCTACACTGTTTGATACGAATTTGAATTACAATTTTCTCATAGACTTTTGGCATCTTTGTGTAACGCTAGGCTTCATACAATATCAAGAGTAATCTGTGAGTGTATTATGTGTGCAAACTTCACTAGTTGAAATGTAAAAAACCAAAGAAGTGTAATGTGAATTCATGCTTATGTACGTCGTATGTACTTTTTTTTATAATTTTTAATTATTTCATACAATTATACAGAGTAACAAGTATCTTACTGTCCTATTTTAATTTACCTTCAGACAGTTATGGTTCAGTCCGCGATAGGGTAGGGGAAACGAGCGGTATGACTGAGAAGAAACTCTGCAGAAGCCTGCCAGGAAAGTCAACTGCTGGTATCGATCCCAAGATCTCCCAAATGCGAAGCCAGCGCTATATCAACTGAGCTACTTACTGTCTTACTGTCCTGTCTTATTGATACTCGACTATCTGGACCGCAAAGGCTTTTTTTATTGGGATATTACCATCAATCCGGACCCCAGAAGAAAATAATGGAAGACCCGTGCTATACGATATGTGTCGAAACTTAGTTATTATAAATTTTGAAAAAAATATTTCTGGCATAAGTTATTCCTTGCTACATTTTTTTAAATGTTCTTATATTTATATTCCAGAAAAATAATTGTGTATCTTTGAGAAATAGCATGATATATTTTGCGAATATTCATTTATAGTTGAAAATTTTCTCATTTGTCTGAAACCGGATTCGAACCTGCAGTCTTGTGATTTGTTGACCATTGTCTTATCTACTCTGCCACAGATCCAACGAAGAAGTCAATTACGTCAATTATGCATTTCATTAACCCAGTCATGGAATGTGGTGACATTGGCAGTCTTTTCATTACAGCATGCATAAGTTTTATGCATGTTATTTTTGTATAACACGTGTCATTTCTCCATTGCATAGACAGTCTGGATGAAGTACAACACGTTTTTCATGTTTCAGGAATAGGTTTGAATGTCGAAATATCTTACAGTACCGTGTCAATGTAGATCGGTGTTTTGTCAGAACGGCCATCTATGATCAATATCCACATTATCGACCCGTTATCCGTGTGTTGTTAGGGTGATTTCTATATTTTATGTCCGACTTTAATTATTTCATAACTATATTTTTCAATCGAAATAAAGGTACACGAAAAAAAATTAACCAAAGTCACATTTTTGAAGTTTTGTGTAAAATGCAATTTTAAGTTTCAAACGTTGCCATTGATTAAAATTAATATTTAGAAAAATTGTTTCAATGTAGAAATGTTGCATTAACACTATGTTTAAATTGGACTTGGGCTTTGATTGTCCTTTCCTTTAACCAGTGGGCTTTGATTGTTCTTTATAAGGACCCTGTACTTTGACGCCTCATAAAGTAAAGTCACAGAATAATAATAAGTGAATAGTAGAAGTTCTCACGTATACCTCGATAGTAGCGGCCAAAGTTGATGCCTTCAGTTTCTAACCAAGGATGTTCTAATGGAGAATATGCGATTTTGTCAAGAACATGAAGCCAAACGTCACAGCAGAATACCGTCCAGTTAGCCCACTTACTCCAATCAAAACATTGTTTTCGGCTAACAAAGATGGCAACACGCTCTCTAGTTGTTCGCTAACCAATTAGGTACGTCACCTTGGTCGATGCTCAGTTGTTTATTGTCTTCATTCTTTCTCTGCGCATGAGATAGCTACAAGAATATCCTCTATTAGAACATCCTTGTTCCTAATCAACCAACCGCCATTCTTTATCTATATAACTGAATCATCGACCTCCATTAAAACGATATTGTATTAGTGGAGGTTGATGAACTGAACGAAGACGACGAAGAAGAAGAATTGTAAGTACCTTGGAAGAACTCTTTTACCTCGTACAGAGGAAAATCGATATAAAATCAAGAGAAAAGAAAACATAAGTTTAGAAGGTAAAAATGAGATAAAGAGCAATCTATTTCTAAAGAATAAAGAAGACTGTAAACCAATATAGAACGTAAACAATATTAAATTTATTAAACATTTTTATGAAACATATCGACTATTATGGTCGAAAATTTCATTGACATCTTAGCCAATGAAAATTTATAATTTCTCGCCAATGGCATTTCTCGGCGGTATCACGTGATCTTAGACTTGTACTGCCATCTGACGAGTAGTCCAGTGGACGGAAATTTTTGTATACTATGCACAGTATAGCAAGATTCACTACTTTTATTTACTTTGGTAAAGTGTAATTGATATTTTCAAGTTTAAACGTGTCAGGAAGGTAACCCAAATCCTTCTTTACAACACCCCACAAAAATCTCATTTTTCTATTATTATTTTTTTTTTACTTTGATTGTTCTTTTCATGTACACATTAAACGGAATTTAAAATATTTTGAAAATGTTTACAATATATTTGTGAATACTGTGGTTAGTATCTTCAAGAAAAAGAATCGACTGTTCTTATATTTGTGATCTCTACACTCTATACACTGAATTGCTTACATACTATACATTCAATGTGCTTGAGTATAATTATGCACATGTTTTATCAACATGAGTAATGTTTCTTTTCCCAGTCAATTCGAGGTTTATCAACTCAAATTTCTTTTGCATGACCATAAAAAATATTCCTGTGGTTTGTCAATAAGCTAATAAAATGACCATCAACTTGTGCACGCACAGGAATGTTGTAACCTCCCGGAGACGACTGCTGCTATCCGCCAGATTCACTAGATGTGGACATCCAGGAGAATATACCTCAAATATGTTGCTGCCACGGCTTTCTGGTTGTGAGATTGATCGACTACGGGAAGGCAAATCTTTATTAGCAATACATGAATACATACGGAAATGAAAACTTAAAAAAAAGGATGAGTAGTATACGCCTGCCTAGCAGAAGGCGAGCCGTGCACCAAGAAAGATTGAGTACTTCTGCCTGCCTGGCTGAAGGCGAGCTGATGTTTTAGGATAGGTTAATAGCTCAAGGCGAGCCAACACTGGAGTAGGTAAAGGGGAACGCACGCATACCTGCCTGGCTGAAGGCCAGCCGGAGTTGGCGAATAAGGTAATAAAGAGAATAGCGGATAAAGCAAATACTAATAAAGCGAGGTAATAAGCACAAGTAATTAAAACCAGAGAATATAAATGAAGATGAATTTATTGCGGACTGCTGTCCAAAGAAAGGAACACCAAGCAAGAGAGCTAGGTGTGTTTCGGGCCGTAGCCCAAGGAGTTCTAATTCAGGACTGCTTCGGACTTGCTTCTATACATTCTGTTCGATGCTCGGAAAACCGGATCGAGGTCAGAACCCCCAACGGTCAGAAATCCCAAAAGTAAATACGGTCAGAACCCCCACACAAACGGACAGAATCACCACAAAAGCCCAAACACCTAAATGGTCAGAACACCCAACGTTCAGAAACCCCAAAACTAAAAACGATCAGAACCCCAACAAACGGTCAGAATCCCCAAATACGAAAACGATCAGCATCCCACACAAATGATCAAAACGCCCACCACACGGTCAGAACCCTCACACATGATCAGAAACCCCACAAAAAACGGTCAGAATCCCCAAATGATAATTGCAATGGCCTCCTTTGTTATATTGTGTCTATATTTATTGTATGGAAAGTATAAAAAAAATATACCCAATATTCTGGCAGTAATATCATAAATTTCCACTCTATTTTTAAAATTATTTTTAAGTTTACCTACAATTCAATTCGTTCCGTTCTGTACTTTCGTATGTGGCCAGTTTTAAATATTATGCTTCATATTTCATAGTAATAATTAAACATAACAATGAAATATTTCATTTAAAGATTGTTAAAGACTATTCTTTCAAACAAATAAAATTAATCTCCATAGAAGTGTGTGCCTCGTTAAACTGGTAAGTCATATATTTTTTTATTCTCCGTAATATTTTGATTTCTTAAAAAGATATTTTAAAGTAGGTTAATACTCAAATCGGCAAATATTGTTTGATATTTAAATCGGTATTTGGTTTATGAAAGGATTAATGTATAAACGCAAATGTAATTTTCGTACCAATTATAAAATATTTTCAACATGTGAATTAATATTTACTATTATCGGGTCATCTCGTGTAATGTCGTTTTTACGTGCCTGAAACAGTGACGGGTCTAGAATTTCCGCGAGGAGGGGGTGCGTGAAATAGAGGTGGGATATTTTCGATATTTTCTCGATAAGTTAATTTTTTATGTAAAAATTTATCATATTGCTTAGTTTTATCATGGAATATGACACCGGTATCCCCCATGGGATTCATGGGGGCATTCCCCCCCCAGTCATTTCAGAAAGACTTGAAATGTTTCACTCTAAACGATTGCTTTTAAAGTAATTGCCGAAGGGTTTTAAAGTTTTGCAGTTGCAGTCGATTTTTGACCGTAAAAAATATTTTTTGGGGGAGGATGCGCTAAAGAATTTGGAGATGACACCCTCACAGGCTTGAAGATGCTTCAACAAAAAAAAACTTGGTCATTGTTCTCCACACATCCCTAATTTTTTTAACCGTGTTTTTCTCAAGATTGTTTCCGATATTGCGGAATAGACTGAAATCTATAGGCGCAAGGTTCGGTGAAAAAGGAGGATGGGGACTCGATCTAATTCGTCATTCACCCATTGCACGACGTCGTTTTGACAGCCATGCTAGAAACGACATTAGTTATGGGATAATCCAATATATTTCATAATGGATGAACTTTGTTTTCGGCTAAACTTTAGCTACTCCCCCGGATCGTTCAAAACAGTGATGGTTCAGTTAGGTTAGGTTAGATTATGTTAGCTTAATTTAGTTTCAGTTATCTTGAACTGGCTTAACGTCTGTAGTCCTTCGAAGTCAGATCCGAAATAATGTATGAACTTCTCGCCCGGTGGAATATCGGAAGAACACCTTATTTAAAAAAATAGTGAATGTATAGTGACTGATCGACGTATCTAAACTCGTATAAAGATGTGTTGGGATTGAATGTCGAAACCATCTGAGAGATCTTTCATAATGGCACTAAGTCACACTGGACGAATATGAGATGGTACCGTAGGAAAAAGGATTGAGCAACTCATTAAATTTATCTGCCTTTTATACATTTAAAGATAAACAGCCTGACGTATGATATCTTGAAAGAAAACTATACAATTTGGTACCATAGATAAAACGTGCCTTTTTCAAGGAAATGGAAATTGCTTAAAGCTTTACAAAAATTACATGTACTTAGATTTCTTGTTAATTATTGGTAGATTTCTCTTTCAATCCTTTAAAATCAGTTCTTACTTTATATGTTGTATATTGCATAGGACAGGGTGACCAAATTAAAAGAATCAAAATCCGGGACACTCCTCCCAATACACATGCTCTCAGAAAGATTCCCTCTCCTGAAACTAAATTATTGGAACATACTAAATCAGTTATAATTATCTTGACAAGTTATCCACAACAATCTCTCAAAATACTTTGAGTAATGTAATAAAAGATTCTGCAAGCGTAAGAAATTATTAGGAAAATACTTCAAACATGAATGCCCTTGCAATTTTGCTCAAAAGTAATTAAATCTGCGGCGCGTGTACGGAATTGAACTACCAGAATCGTGTAGCAATACTATCAACATATCTGTCGTGCACAAAAAGTATCAATGTAATTAACTAACTAACTAACTAACTCTATGGCTTATGGAACTCGCAAGTTCATCGCCGCAGTAACAAACGTTCGCCATTGGATTCTATCCTGGGCAGTATCGAGCCAATTTTTGATCACGAACACCTACTTCTCGAAGATCTCTTCTAATATTGTCCTCCCAACGACGTCTCGGTCTTCCCAATGGCCTCTTTCCATCGGGCCTTCCAACCAGGATTGAATATAATCTTCGTTTTTCCCCCAATATGGGAAATCTATCAATGTAATATAACTGAAAATAACACGAAAATCAATTATTATTAATATTCAATTTGTGATATTGATTGAATCAGGTATAGTTAATAAAAATGAATTATAATGATAACACTATTACATATAATTATCTCTAGTAACACGTGTTAAGTTGGTTCAAGAATGTGATTGTGAGGATCAAGGTTACTTATCAGCTAAATATTACAACCTCAAATTACTTTTCGCACTTCCATTTTGCCAATATTTAACATCATTGTGTATCTTTTAAGCGGTTTTATTCTTTATTAAGAATACTATTAGTATTATCTACGTGAAAAAAGTACGAGAAAGTCAGATGAGAAAAATAACGTTCAATTGGCAACAATGAACGGTTTAGCAAAAAATAAAACCATGAGCTGAAACCATCACCGGCTACGATCTCTTAGCGCCTTCCCATATTGTTCAAATGTGCGTACACGACCTAGTTTTCTTGGTGTCCGCTGTGGCGCTACTTACAGGCAATACAACGATTACATCCTACGAAACAGTCAGCTGGTTTTTTGACTGTAAACAGAGTTGTAAAGCTGGAAAATGTTAAAGACATGAACAGAACAACTAATTTTTGTTTTGCTAACTATCCCACAAAAATGGAATTGTTTCTTAACCTCAATTTACTAAAATAAAAATGAAAATCAACGTATTCACAAGGAACACTACAAATAATTAGCTGTAAAAACAATCCTTTACTAACGCATCAATTTACTTGATAGTGGCTTTCAAGGGTTTATTTGTAGGGGAGGAAAGGGGGAGAAAATTTCCCATCACTTCGTGTGTTTTTCCTGGCACCTCACTTACCTGTTTTCCTATAGGGCGGGAAAACACATTTCACATATTTATAAAACAATTCTTTCGTACGGGCATATTACATCTCGTAATGTAAATATTACATGATATTTTTTTTAAAGCGGAAACTATATTCATTATTCAGGTACCACTGATTTTCTCGTGTCATATGACCGCATCAATGCTATCCAATGAGCTCTATATTTAGACATACTGGAGTGTTTAATCGATGTCAGTCAAAGCGAACATTTAAAACTCTATCGTCCACTTCCAGTCTAATCCAATATGGACCAAATTTTCAGTCCTAAATCAACTTTTTATGCTTGTTATTGCTGTGTGGCCCGTTTTAAATGTATATATTAATTTTTAAATTATGAGCAGCGACGGTGCCTTTGTAAAAGTGCTGGGGGGGGGGGGCGACAATATTACATCTGTGGAAGTCGGGGACCCCACTGCAGTTTTTGACAGATATAAAATAAAGAAAACTGTGAAGCTAGAAGGGGACTAAGGTTGATTTAGGGGGCTTCAGTTCCTTATTTCCTCTCTGGCGTTGCCCCTGATTATGAGGTACTGAATACGTATGTAAATAGCACACCCTGTAAATATTACCCTATAATTTCTCCCTCCCCCTTTCGGTGACAAATAAAACCAAAACTGGCATGACATTCTAAACGAGCTGGTGAGCTAAGGAAGGGACCTATAGTTTTTGGTAAAGGGAGATTCGATACACTCCGTTCATTGGACCTCGGCGGGAACTGAACCCGTGACCACACTCAGAAAGCGAGCGCGCTAGAATGACAGTACCTGAAAGCAGAGAAGTATTCTTATTCTTAAAATATTTTAAAACTATTTCCGGAAATACTGTACTCTTTAAATGATATACGCCACATTTCCAAAATGTGTTCTTAATTTTTTGGGGAATATTTTAAAGCATATTTCTAGTAGTAGTCATATTTTAAAAATATATGAATACTGTAGAAAAATAAAGTTTTATGTTCAGCTTAGGGTTGCCAACCGGTCTGGCCAGAAATTTTAGTAATTTCTTCTATTGGGCCGGAGACCGGTACCAAGCTTTCACCGGCACTATTGCGACCGGTTATTTTCTGAACATTAGTTGACCGTCTTACTCGTGGCTTTCGTACAGATTTTGCGGCTACCTATAAAAAAACAACTAAAATCTCGGAGTCAACCTTTATTTTCATAATAGAACACCTTCCCTTAATTTTATCGTTTATTCTATTACCGCTTATTAACGAGATACAATTAATGTACTTTGTCTAGCGTACCGTATAGTACTTTTTTTAAATTTACATCTAGAACAACAGCACGTGATATAAAATATTACCCTACAGATAGTGCTTTTATTTAACTGCCAGAACTGTAATACTAAACTATGATGGAGAAGGAAAGCGCATTAAACATCTCTTAACTTTTTTCGTAAAAACTTATTATTTTCCTTTTTTTATTATTCAGGGGTAGGGATGCCGAGCCGGTATTTCACAGGAAGTGCTAGAAATTGTACCAATTTTGTGATTAAAATCTTTGGCCCAGACAGGAGTCTTACCGACCTTACATATGACCGCAATTTTATTTATGAATTATGATAATCTCTGCCAGAGACGATAGTCAGATCTGGAATCCGAGTTTTCAGTTCAGATTTGCCACTCACCCTTTTCCCGGTCTGTTGGATGTTTTATTTTTATTTGTCCTGTTTGAGAAAAAGAAGCGGATTAATTTCTTTGTTATCACTCTGCACAATTTATGTTAAGTATTCCCCCATTTTTCATTAAATTTTCTGGTAATAATTTTTTAGATAGGCCTACATTATATGGCTCTAATTATTTTCTTTGAGTTGCTGGTATTGTGGTCCACTCGATATATTTTCTCTGGGAAAATACATCATTTTTATCAGCTGCGTCAAGTTTTGAGCTGTTTAAGTTGAGGTATTCCAGTTTACAATATTTATATTTTACAGTGCGAAGTGGTATTTTAGGTATTGTTCACCAATCCTGGTTTTCGATTACGTCTTTTTTCTGCACAAGAAGTTGCACTTCTACTCTTCTGTGCTTTTTTGGGGGGTCTGTTTCTATCCCCTGTGGTTTATGCAACCCCTCATAGCTAGTTAGCTGTGCCGATAATTATATTTCCCATAGTTGGCAACCCTAGTTCAGATATGATTTTAATATGTTTGGAAATATTCTTAAGTTATAAGATTTCCATTGTTTTAATATAACGAAAACCTTTTAACATTTCCAAAATATAAGAAAACATTACATAAATATATAAAATTATTTTTGTGGGTTATATTAGATAATAGAAGATTTTAAAATATGTGGGAAATACTAGTACTATTATGAACTTTTTTATGGTTTTAAACTATTGTCGAAATGTTTTAATAGTATATTTGGGAAATTATATGTGATGCAGAAAATATCATGTTTCCTTATTTGGCACAGGAAATATTTGGAAAATATTTCTCTGCGGTGCGGGGAATAATGACTTCGCAATACTCAGTTACAATGTATGGTTTTCCAAAGTAGGATACTGCAAATATGAGGAAATTGTAAAAAGGGAGCAATACAACAGAAAAGTTCCCCAAGCGTAGTTGGCCAGAAAGTGTTACGCTTTCTTTACAAAATGCGTTATCTATGCTAGTTCTTTCGAAGGATAGCACATAGGTAACATTTGACGCATTTCGTTTGTATATCAAGCTCATAAGAGTTGAGTCGCATTTATTTTGGATGGGTATGGCATGAAACATGATTTGCACCTTGAACTCCTTCGAACTTCAAATTCCCAGAAAAGCAGTAGATGCTAATTTCATTCTATATAGTCCTATATGTGAGAAAGAAAATCATAATAAGTATAATGCGATGATATAGGCATCGTGATTGCCGTAAAGTACTGAGGCTATAAGTTGTTTAAGGCAAATGAGCTTTTTTGGTTGAATATTGTGTAGTGTACTAAAAAATGTTAAGTTGAATTATATTTCATCTGTTTCAGCAGCATACTAATTGCATACAATTTTAATCTGCAAATTAGTGAATTGTATTCTCTAAGGGACTTTTTTATATTGCTTACCACAAACCTTCGTTTCTTAAGCATTGTTCTGTAAGAATTCAACATTTTCGGAAAATTAATCACCATAATTTCATTATAAAACGAAAGGGACTTTTGTGAAACTGTTGCCTACACATGTCGCACGTGAACGACTCATATGAAAACTTGTTTACTTAAGCACAGTACAGTAAACTTGTTAAAGTTACATTCAGTTACATGCTGATAGTTATTTTCTGTCAAACTGTCCATTGCCTGTAAGTAGCGCCACAGCGGGGAAAAGTCTACTAAACTTGTTTGCTGCAGTACATCCTACGAGTACGAAGTGGGAAGGCGCTAAGAGATCGTAGCCGGCGATGGCTGAAACAAAAGGTAGACAAGCTATTTCAAAAATGCCGGTCCGAAGAAACTGGAACAAAAATAGCGCCCCGAAATCTTTTCCCCGGGACTCCAGAATAGAGGAAAAAAAAAGAACAATCCCAGATTTTCGGGACGTTTGGTCACCCTAGGGATATATTTGTGCTAGAACTTTATCTTCTTATGCGGAACTCGGTTTATGACAAACTGTATAAGATTTCCGAAATCTTCAGTGCATTTTTGTAATAATAGGATTTTTTTGTTTCCTTGATAAAATTCTATAAATTATAATCGGAATAGTACAGTTCGATTCGTTCCTGTGCTATAACCACTATGGTCAATACAAAATTCCTTACTATTCTTACGGGTCTCGCTAAACTTTAGATATTCCCCCGGATTGTTCAAAACCTGTCAAAGTTAGGTTAGGTATATTTAGGTTAGCACAAGTCAGTTAGTTACTTTAAATAACCTTTAATCTCAGAATCGGATCCGAGATCACTGTGTTCCTTTCAGATTGGTATGTATAATCCATTCCAGGATATTACCGAGTGTGGTGACTCAGTGAGAGCGTGCTCTCCTTATAAGCAGGAAAACTCGTCTATCCTGACTGAAGTTTTTCTTGTTTTAGTCCCAACAGGCTGGTACTTTGAAGGCAAAGCCAGGGCTTCTACTTTCCTTTTCCCACAAGTAAGAGTAACGTAACTCTAACCTTGGGATGCTGTAAAGTCAAGAAACTCAAAGTTTCAATAAAAGTTTCGGTTAGGTTTCTCAAGCAAATGCCGGGATAATACCTACTAACTAGGCCTTTATCGACTATCTTCCAGCATCCTCTCTCCCACCCTATTCCTGTCTGAGCCTGAACTGCCTAAAGGTCTTAAATATTTTTTTTAATGCGCGGAGGGTATCAGTCACTGCAGAGAAGACAGTGGAAGATGTTCACTTCAAAAATACTTTCTTTATTATGATGACGTTAATTAAGGAACCTGTACAGACATCACACTAATTAATTTGGTAGGACAAAACATTTTTAACTTTCAATACATATTAAAATATATAATAATCATATAGCTGGATGTCTCAGAAGCAAACTTATCTCCTATAATTTTAAATAATTTATGTCAGTTTGGTAATTTTATAAACTCTAAGGAAATCAAATCTCTATCAATCATGTCTTAATTTTTTTATCATAATTTCTGAACGCTCCTATCTCATCAAAGATTTCTTTTCAAAAGTAAATCGTAAAATTGAGACTAGGAAACTGCTCTGAAGTTGCAATGTACACATACCTTTGATTGTTTCAATAGCTAATCTGTTCCTTTCTTTGGTCCAGTGATTATTACTTTGTGAAGAAATTCTCTCTTGGCTAACAAGAAATTGTGACTTATTACAGAGAAAAAAGAATTAGGCAATTTTTAGTAATTCTGCAAAGCATTAATTTATATTTTTGTCTTGGTAAAATATTTACACCATACACCGTGTATATCATTTGACAACATTACACCACCAGATAAATTACTATCAATACAGAATTTAAGTAACATATTCCTTTAGTACATGTAACTTGTCTTCATTTTGTACAAGACCCAAGAGGCTTCGAAAAAGAGGACATTTAGCGATATTTTGTAAAATCCTACGGACGCGAGCCACGGTGGTTCAGTTGGTAGAGCGCGTACCTCTGGTGCTAGGGGTCGTCGGATTGATCCCCCCTGCTCATGCCATGTGGGCTTTGTGGTGGACAAACACCGTGTGCGAGGGTTTTCTCGAGGTGCTCCCACTTTCTTCATTCCACCAATTCATCCCATCGTCATCCATACGGCCTGAGCCAAAGTTGCCTAAAGACCTGAATCAAATTCAATTCCTACGGACGCCTTTTTAAACCTCTAAAAAGAGACAGATCCGGGTAAAAAAGACATCTGGTCACCCTGTGTGAAAGTACTCTCTGTTTAGGATTACCAACTATATATCCGGTTTTTGACGGACATGTCCTGTTTTTAACTTTTCTAATAATATCAGACCGATATTTTCTTTAAAAAAATTAAAAAAATCCCGCATTTTAAAATTAAAATGAACAAGATATTGATGATCTTTTCTTGCTTTGTTGATGTTATTTACGGTAAACTTGATGGTTACGAGGGGTAATTTGTCACTATTTAATAACTGCTATGGTGTGTGACTGGTACTACTGTCAATATATCACACTGGATTATTATGTTTTTGTTCGTGTAGGCAGAGCTAGAAAGTACGTGACGAACGTGATTTTTCTAATAGTCGAGGCATCAATTTCACAAAAGTGCTCTTCTTCTCGAGTTTCAGGGCAAATCATGTAACAATTTGGCATCCGATATTTTTTTAATCGGATCACTGATCACAAAAGTACCGGATGCCAGAAAAAATACCTCACGGGGGAGGGGAGGGGGGTAAAGTCGAAATTTTAACCGCTTCTATTATTCACTATATCTCCGTAGACCCTCCGATTTTTTTGTCTAATTGTCTTCTAGAATCCAATTTTTTTGTGCTAGAGATAATGCTTGTCTTACCATTGTCATTATACTCAATATTGGTTGCGCATAGCTGTTGACCTCAAAATCGGCCCAGGGTCAGTACAGACCTCTTGTTGCGAAGTAGAAACATGTCTAATTCAATTTCAAATCCCCCACTTGGAGAATCAATTTATGTACAATGGCGCTGAAAGAAATAGAGTAGGAACCAGGTTTCAAAGTTGACTTCTAAGAGGCAATCACGAACGATTCACTTTTTAAAAAATATTACAATTTCTTCCTCTTAATACTCTTCGTAACAGTAAGAAAAAAAGAATGTGGCAGAATTTGAAAGTTACAATATAACCGTTCCAAGACAAGACTACCGCATCGTTCTTACACCTCTATTTTGTGCGAACACTTATAACAAAGTAGGAAAAAAAGAACGCGCAAAGATTTTTAGATTCTTCCTCTTATATTAATAAAAACAAAACTGATACAGGAATCTGTGATAACGTAAGTCTTTACATGTATTATTCAGTTTTCTTCACCACTTTGTTCATGAACTGAAATTGATTTTTTACATTCGCTCAGACAACTACGCACTGGAGTGCAGAAGAGATCGTTTTTCTTACATTTGCATTTTACATTTCTAACACTTAAACACTAAAGTTTCTGACAGCTACACGTGGTAATCTCTAAACAAGCCTTGGGAACGTCTTCAAGTGTTCTCAAAACTGGCGTCATAATTTGTGCTCCAAGTTCCGTCCGGAGTCTTCTGGTCTTGGAAGATCGACCTCACGTTTATCAGCGTTTTCCCAAATTGCCGTTTGGTAATGCGATCTCTTTATATGTTGTTTAAGAGCATCACTAGTTGGAGGTAATCTCTCCAGGATGTTTTTTCCTAGAAGTAGGAGCCTAGCTTCATCACAAGTCTTCGCGTTAACCTTAAAGAGCTTTGTGAAGAACAGTTCTGCAGATTCAATAAGGCTTGCTGATAAAGAAATCTGTCCTAGGGAAAATAGAAGGTCACAGTTTTCTGAGTAACTAGACTAGCTCTTGATTTTTCAATGAAATACAAGATGGACCCAAGACTTCAGCATCACTCATAATCGATGGACAAGCTTTAGTGGTGGTTTTAGGGAAGCCTAAAGATGCTAACACTTTCGGTGATTTAGGCAAGGCATTTGTGAACTAGTTAAATGCTTCTAAGGAAAAAGTACTCAAGTACTCAAGAGTAGATGTTGTCTTTGGTCGTTATTTGGAATAGTCTCCCAAGTTATGCACCAGAATGAAAAGAAATTCATGTACTCCAGTAAGACGTATAACAGAAAACGCTGATGTTCCACTTCCTCAAAAGTGGAAAAACTTCAAAGCTCTTCTAGAAAATAAGACGGCTTTAGCTTCGTTTTATCCAGTGGAATCACCATCTTCAGAACTCTGTGTTATCGTTTCTGGTAATTTTAAAAATGAGGAGACAGTTAAGTCAAATTTCGGCGTTGATGTTCAAAATCTTGAAGGAGATCATGAAGATGCAGATTCTAGGATGATTCTGCATGCTGTGAATCACAATTCAGGCAGAATTATTGTGATGAGCAGAGACACCGATGTATTCCATTATGATA
The DNA here is from genome assembly GCA_022664845.1 of Lepisma saccharinum. Taxonomy (NCBI): domain Eukaryota; kingdom Metazoa; phylum Arthropoda; class Insecta; order Zygentoma; family Lepismatidae; genus Lepisma; species Lepisma saccharinum. Next base: position 95,044 of record JAGDQP010003168.1, read on the forward strand.
GGATACCTTGTAAAGAATTGTACATGATGGCGGGGACTTAAAAGAAAAGAAGGTATATTCCAGTTCATAACCTTTGCAACCAGTTTTCTATGAATGAAAAGAAAGGCATAATGGCTTATTGGTAGCCTTGTCTTGGAACGGTTCCATTGTAGCTTTCAAATTCTGCCACATACTTTGTTTCTTACTGTTACGAAGAATCATAAGAGGGAGAGTTTGTAATATTTTTTGAAAAGTGGATGGCGAATCGTTCATGATGCCTCTTGGAAGTCAACTTTGAAACCTGGTTTCTGCTCTATTTTGTTCAGTGCCATTGTACATAAATTGATTCTCCAAGTGGGGGATTTTAAATTGGATTATACATGTTTTTACTTCGCAACAAGAGGTCTGTACGACCCAGGGCCGATTTTGACGTCAACAGTTATGCGCAAGCAATACTGAGTATAAATGACAATTGCAAGACAATCATTATCTCTAGCACAAACGTGCACTAAAATTGAATTGTAGAAGACAATTAGACAAACAAAATCAAAAAAATCTGATGCTCTATCTCCAATGGTTACGGAGATATAGTGAATAATAGAAGCGGTTAAAATTTCGGCTTTCCCCCCTCCTCTTCCCCCGTGAGGTATTTTTCTGGCGTCCGGCATTTTTGTAATCAGTGATGGGTATATCGGATGCCAAATTGTTACATAATTTGCTCTTAGAAGCCAATTTTTAAGACCTGATGCCTAGACTATAATAAATACCTTTTTTACTGCAAATTCAGTGTGTCCGGCATTTCATTAGATAATATAGCCAATTATTGTCAACTTAAGTTTTAACCTGGAAAGTCACCCACATTTTCTCTTGATCTCATATTTTTGACATAGGAAGAATTTTCTACTTAGTAGCAAAGAAAAATGCAATTAACAAAACTTATAATACATTTTTGCTTCCACAGTATTCAACTATAGGAGGAACATACCAGAAATAGAAGTACTTATTCCAGAGATAACACCAATAGAAACTCCATGTATAATAGGAACAATACGATATTAAGTGAAGACCGTATTCCCGCAGCAACAACAACGGGAACTCCATGTATAATAGGACAATACGAAATTACGTGAAAATCTTATTACAGAATCAACAACAATGGGAGCTCCATGTATAATAGGACAATACGAAATTACGTGAAGACCGTATTCCCGAAGCAACAACAATGGGAATTACATGTATAATAGTAACAAGACAAAGTTAGGTGAAAACCGGATTCCCGAAGTAACAACAATGCAATGTCTATGTATACTAGCCACTATAAGAAATTACGTGAAGATCTTATACCCTAAGCAACAAAGATTGGAACTCCATTTATAAAAGGTACAAGACAACTGTATATGAAGACACCATGACAGAAGCAACGGCAATGAAAAGGACTTGTATATTTTCTACAGATTGGATAAATCATTTTCATTGCACCATAATGAAACCCGACAACATAGAATATCCCTACTTCTTGATGTATTTGGCATGATAGAAAGGTAAGTTATATTTATTATTTATCTATAATATAGTAGTAAGGTCGCAATGCAGTTGCGCGCGCATTGCACATTTAAGGTTAAGATTGTTTGTCCTTTGGGTATAGCAGTGATTATTTGGTAACTACGTGCTGGTCGAGACTGGCAACAGTGCCCAGGCTGATTGGGAAAACGGCGGTAAGAAGGGAGTGATGTGAGAAAAGTTCCTG